>JANZXV010049067.1:0-20015 GCA_027576455.1 Erythroxylum roigii | reverse complement strand
GCGGTAAGCGGATATCGTTCCCACGAGGAATCTCTAACGGTAAAGGTTAGCTAGTTCAAACGAAAATAGCGAGGGGGATTTTTGTCACAACGATAAAAATAAAAATCAAAAGAAATTGCAATTTAAAATAATTAAATCTACAAGAAAATTAATTAAGCATAATTAAATTGAAATAAAAAGAAACAATAAAATAAACAAAATTCATAACTGGTCTCTTAATGAAATTAACAAAAATTCCTAATTGAAATTTGCATAAACTTAAAAACAAAAATCAGAAAATTAAATTAACTAAATAACCTAAGCCTAAGTGACTAATACTGGAAATTGTAAGACAAAACATAAAAATAACTAAAGAAACATGCGGCAGCAAAGTAGCATGTGCGATGATGCTAGAGGAATTAAAATCATGAACAGAGTGCGTCAACCACTGTGGACGTGGACCAGCGAAAATCTGATTTGCAGCAATCAACAGGATGAAGTGCGTGGATGCTATGATATTCTTTGAAAAACAGCAACAAACGATAAAATCAAGAAAATGGAAGGGTGCGGCTGCAAGGAATTTAGAATGCGATGATTGGCTGAATGAAAAACAAGAAGAGCGGGTGCGGCAACAATTGCTGGAAAATCAGAGAATGAAAATAATCTAAACCTAATCTACCCTAAAACTTATACTAATCTAGGACAGCTTCTTTGTTTAATCCAAGCCTATATATATATGGCAATTCCAGCTTCCTTCTTGAATTGAACATCTTCATTATCTTGAATTGTCTTGATCCAAATCAGATTAGTCTTTTAATCTCGGTGAAAGACATCTTGAAAAGAGTCCAACAGATCTTGGATAGCTGTGTTCTAGTTGGAGACAAATTCTGGAATTTTGTAGAATTGGGATTTCTTTCATATTTTTCCTCTTTTCGAACTATTTCTGTCTTTTTGGCATTGGAAACCACCTGCAATTATTTAACAAATAATTCCATTAATTTATAAATACCAATTTAACAAATCAATAAATATTAAGTCCAATAAATATGCATTTTAATCGACTTAACATCTGGCCCTATTCTGGCCCCCTTTTATCTTAGCCACTTGAATGGATGGCTCAGATAAAAGGGGGCCAGAATAGGGCCAGGGCAAGGAGCCAGAGGATCCCCTCCCGACTTGTCCTGACGAGAAGAGACATATTCTCCTCGGGGCAATTTGCACATAAAAAGACGTAAACATATCTTTACGGTGTTCACATAATAAAGAAGCTTTCTAAAGGTAAAATGTACAGTTGATGAACACCAAAAGACGCTTATGTACCTTTACAAAGATCAGGTAATAAAGATGTTTTTGTTGAAAGTAAAACACATATTTCAATAAAGAAGTTTTCCTGAAGAGAAAAAATGCACACATATCTTCCTTTAAGCCAATCATGCAACAAAGACATTTTATTAAGGACAAAACACAAATGTGAACTCGTGAATATACAAATTTGCACATTTGTTAATATACAAGATTTAAAAATATCAAAATTTGTAGAGTTGTTAAGTCGTTAATAGGACTTCGTTGATTTCTTTAAAATTAAGGTGATTCATAGAGGAATAGTACAAAAGTAGTGATCGAGAATTAACTAGCTTCCGTCTTATGTTTAAACAAACTGAAGACTTATATTAAATATCAAGAAGGAAGCCAGCGTTAGGAAAGAAGGTGAAGAGTGAAGAACATAACATCTAATGCAGAGAAGTGTATAAACCCCATGGTAACCAGATCAATGAAAAACCAAGTCTAACCAATTCGTTATGGTTAGTTTGATACTTTCCTTACTAGAATTATACTTAGCTTACTAGAGGAATTCATGATATGATTAAGGCCATTGAGTGTTCTAAATGAACAAAAGGAGAAAAATTAAAAGTTGAATGAAGATGATCAAGAGAATTTGGTAGCTTTAGTGTCATTAATGCTATGGTATGGGAAACAAACGATAATTTTGCTAAGAATTAGAAGGCTTTGCTCGCCATAGTTACAATGACTATCAATTTGGTAAGGAATCGAAGTAAAAATATAATGGATATTTTCGAACTAATTTATATTTAAGTGGCATGTTGACCTATTTAACATTTTCTGTGACCCCAATAAACAAAATTTCTTCTTGCGTAAAAGAGATGGGATCCATGTAAAAGATTATATCCTGTAGACCTTATATCTATTCTTACTCGTGAAAACAAAATGAAGAAGTTAGTTGGTGCTTGGTTAGTTGGTACGGGAAGAAAGGAATGAATATAAGGAATGAAATAAAATGGTTAGATGAATAATATTTTTATATCCCCTTTTAGTGCAATACTCTGTACTTTTAGTATAGCGAGAAATGAAGGTCATATTCATTTCTATTCCTTATTATATTCATTATAATTCTTATTACTATTAAACGTCTTTACAGGCGATAACCTTTTGATCTTCATTGAAATCAAATAGAAGCAAAATTTGTCCAAGGGCAGATTAGCCCGTTAAAGATTGAGAGATTAGCTTAGCCTATTTATTACCATCTCACCATCGAATAAACTCATATTTTCATGGTGATATCAATAATATAAGAAACACTAAAAAGTATGTGTCCTATTGTGGTAATTTTTTCAAAAAGTAAATATTGAAATTAATTAACCTATTGTGATAATTGCGAGAGACAAACAATTCGGCAAAATGACTAAGAAGTTATTCAAAGACAAGATATTCTAAGAATTAACCGTAGGTAGTATGGAACAAGGCCTTTATTTATTTAGGAAAACTCAATCAACAGTAGGAAGTGATTTAAATACATTACGGACCGCTACTTGAGACTAATTTATATAGGTCTATGTCAAAATACATCGGTTTCTAAGCAAGTTTCTTAAACATTAGTTATAATAATGGCTCTTCAAGTGATTGAGGAATCAAAACAGAAATTGAAAGATGGGATTTCCTTCTATTGTTAGGAATAAGGATGTGTATTTTTGAACCTTCACAGACTCCGCACTTCACCAGAATTTTTATTAGAACGTTGTTATTATTGTTGTTATTATTGATTTCCTTATAATCCTCTATGTGTTGTCTCCTAATGTCCTTAAGCTCTTTTGAGATTTAGATGTCTTTTGTTTAGGTCTTCAAGAGCTTTAAGAATTGGAGTCTCTCTGTCTACCCTCTTTATCTGGACTTTTAAGCTTTTATTACTTTTTCATGCCTATGCTTTGCATACACCAAGACTTGAGCTAATTAGGAAAAGAGGATTTTGCATAAAATATCTTCATTATTACATGAGGGGTATTGAGAATAGGCTATAAGAAGTGCCAAAAGAATGCAAAAAGTTTTAAAGCTCTGATTTCAAATGGTTTGGTTTAATAATCTCTAATGCTTATATGGTGGGATTCCAAAATATATTTTGAAATGCATAATAACAAAAAAAATATATGTTTTCTCCCTAATCTTTGATGAAGCTATATTTGTTTGGGTTCATGGAGTATTATAGTTATTAGTGTATCTTTGAAATCTCCATAAAATGTGAACTTACTCTTTCATTCCCTTTCTTTTATTATGAAGGTTTTTGCTACAATTGTGAAAATTTATGAATGTTTTATGTTCGGCATTTATAGTTGATTGATATTTCCAATATTTATATAGTGAAATGCTTAGTCATATGAAATTTTTGGAGTATATAATTTCTATATTACGAAGGATGTCTCCTTTTCCTAAATAGATTTATTAATCATGGGCAAAGCTTCAATAGTGGAGCTTCTCTTTTGGGAAAACTAGAAGAAAATAAAAAATTTATGACAATGATGTAGTTATTACTTAAATGGAATGATATCATGATGTTAGGTGAAGAAAACAAGCAATAGGAGGAAAGAAAAAGAAAAAGGATATCTTAATACACAAGATCACATTTTTACCATCAAGTCCTAACTTGATGAAGGGAGGGCAAGGCATTAATATTTTGATTCTTACAACTTGACAATGGATGCCAAGATGAACTGGATTTATAAGTGGGATCCCTTTCTTTGGTTAAACTGTATATAAATACAACTAGTAAAAAATGAAATACGGATGATGGAGATGAATTCATAGTTTATTTAGTTGAAAGAAATTATAACATCCCACTACCATAAAGTATATACCCGAATATCCATAGGGCATTCAAGTACATATCATATGATAATGGTATGTTAGAGCAAACACAATCTCTTAAATGGCATCATAAAGAATATACAATACTAACACTTCATTTCATTCATTGACAAAAGTTTATACTGTATTCATTGAAACAAATATTTACAATCCTTATATAAACGTTCTATATGAAAAGAAACTACAAATTACAAACTATAACTCCTCTGATGTCAGTTGACAGACCTTTGAGCCATAACTTAATCCAAAATGTTCCTTTAGACAATCTTAGGAACTAGGTCTCCTGTCTCGTACCTTAAAAGACAAGTTGTAATTTTTGATGAGTTTTGCGAACTCAATGAGTGAACCATCATTGATGATCTTACTCAAGTCAAACACACAAAAATCACACAATCAACCAATTTTACATTATTTCAGAACATGAATAGCCCAATCAATCACATTATCATGGCATATCACTTATTCATCACAATTTCAGAAAAGACTTCATGATAATATGTTTCATAATCATAAGTATAGAAACGCAGAAGCATATGGGACTCCAGATTTGTTATTATTTGTTGTGATCGAGTGCCTTTCAGATACAGATATAGATACTGGCTCATTGGGTTCAGTCAGATACAGAAATCACAGAGCAAAGTTCTATGTGCAGAATTTTGAGCTTAAAGCTCTTTCAGACTAGCTACTCTGATCACAACGTCTTTATTTGAACATGCATTTTATGAAATGTATCAAATAACAAAATATGCCATGTATAGTATTCATTTATGATGCACAGACAAAATCTCATATTCATCGGACCTAAGTCTAGCATTCAACTTTCGTTGAGCATATAGATATCATTCATAATTCGGATGCAAATAGAACACTTCCAACACATTCCTGAATATCAAACTCCTCAGACCATTAAAGTCCGAAATTCATAAACAAATCACATTCAATTCATTATCAGCTCAATAAATAGGAATTAAACAGAAACAGAAATAAATCAATCCTAGTGATATCATCTAGGTTGACTCACAGTACGCTCCAATTTATGCTATTGCCTGGATAGTCCAGCAATGTCTGAATGGCATCTGACTTGAGCGTCTAAAATCATACAATTCACACATAATTGACATTACAAAGTCGATCAATCAAATACATTTTCATTTGTGCACATATATACATATGTCATGTTCAATGCATGCTCAATTGTCTTTTCTCAGGTATGAAACTTTATTCAACTTTCTTAACCATTCTACATCATACTTTGTATACTACCATTTTGCAATCACGTTTGTCCCTTTAAAATAGCTTGATTTACTCAAATTCGTCAATCATACTTTACATTTATCCTTAAACATTTCCATGATCAAAAAGCTTGTTATAATACACACATAATTTGTACCTTACATATGAAATTTTAGCAAGCTAAATCTATACATTTACCAAAATTTTTCCAGCAACATATACTTATACATTCACCCAATTCTCATTCATAAATACCCTACTTTCTTCAATACTCATTCATCCAAAATTAGATGCATTATTATCCAACATTCTTTTCCTTGAATGTTGGGACGGTAATGCGAGCGAAGCCTTGGATAAAGCGGCGGTAGTATCCCGCGAGTCCGAGAAATCCACGAATGCCCTTAACATCGGTTGGGACGGGCCATTGTTAGATTGCGGAAATCTTGCTCGGGTCAACCTCTAAACCATGCTCAGTAACTATGTGGCCCAGGTATTCGATCTTTGATTGTCTAAAAAGACCATGTGCGTATAAGGTTTCAAACACAGGTTGCAAATGGTGAAGGTGCTCGGATAAACTATAAGTGTAAACAAGAATGTCATAAAAAAGATTAGTACGAATTGACGAAGGAAGGGCCTAAATATACCATTTATGGTAGCTTGGAACGTAGAGGGCGTGTTCGTAAGTTCGAAAGGCATGATGAGAAATTCGTAGTGGCCCTCTTGAGTGAGGAACGCAGTTTTGTGGACGTCCTTGGGACGGATCAAGATTTGATGGAACCCAGCCAACAAGTCAAGTTTAGAGAACACCTTGGCCCCGAAAAGCTCGTTGGCGGTCGGGATAGGAAATCGTTCCCGGATGGTAATCGCGTTGAGCGCTCGGTAGTCGACACAAAAGTGCCATGTGCCATTTTTCTTTTTAACCAGTAGTACCGGAGAAGAAAACGGGCTTGTACTAGGCCTGATAATTCCATCTCTGAGCATATCTGAGACTTTCTTCTCTATCTCATGTTTTTGGAAATGTGGGTATCAGTAGGGGCAAACGTTAAAAGGTGAGGACTCAGGGGCGAGGTGAATGGAATGGTCTGTGAGTTGGGAGGGTGGTAAGCCTCTGGGTTTGGTGAAAATGCCTCTAAATTGGTGGATGAGATCGGCGAAGGCAGCTGGCGGAGTAGTGGATGAAGGGGTAGGTTAGAGGTGGATTTGGAGGCTAAAGTAAGCTGCAACCGCGCCTACTTCATGGTTTTGGCATAAGGAGTTCAATTGTATACGTTAAGGACTATTGCCCTGTAGTCCAGTCCAAGAAACAGTGGAAGAGCCAAATCCAAATTGGAAGGTCGAAGTAACATAATCTGCGATGACTGGCCCAAGAGTTGCTAGCCAAGCAAAACCCAAAACGACGTCGGAAGGGAAGGACGTAGAAATCAGTCTGTATATCAGTACTCTGGATATGAAAATGGACATTTCGCACTTTGCCTTCACTGTAAATACTTTCACCATTACCGACCAGAACAGGGAAAGAAATGGAGGGGTCTATTTCCAAGCCTAAATAGGTAGCCATGGGGCTTTGGATGAAGTTATGGGTGCTTCCTCCGTCTAACAGAACTTGGACGGAGTGGCCCTGTATCTTGCCCAAAAAGCGCAATGTGGAAAGGGATAAGCAACCGGACATGGCGTTATAGGAAATAATGGTGTGGGGGGGTAGGGTAAGCAGTAGCGGTGGAGTCGAATGTCGGTGAGGGTGAATTGGTCGGAAGGTGGGCAACTGTGGGGGATGGAACGAGCAGAGGTGAAGAATTAGGAGAATGGGGATCGAGGGCATCCGGTGAATCGTCATCTAAGAGAAAGAATTGTGGTTTATTGCATTTATACCCCCTTATGAATTTCTCATCGCAGTAAAAATATAAGTCGAGGTCTCTATGGCATTGTGCTTCGGATTGGGTCAGTCGCCTAGTGGGCATGGGTTTAGGGGGTGGTGGGGATGATTCGAGGGTATGTTTAAATGGTGAAGGACTAGGATCAGGAGGGAGGCCAGTGCCTGGGGATTTACGGTCAAAATAAGGATTGGGTATGGATCTCATTAACATTTTCTGGGTTTCCGCTAATTTGGCTTCTTGGAGGCAGGCGAGGCTAATAGCATGATTGAGGGAGGTGGGTTGGAAGGAAAGGACTTCGTGTTGAATATCGGGTCGGAGCCTTGAAATGAAACAATCAACAAAAAAGGTGGAAGGTAGACCGATCGTTTGGATAGACAGGAGTTCGAAACGAGTTTGGTATTCCTCGACCTCTTGAAATGCTCCCAACAAGAGAGTTGTCTGTTGGTTTTCATCCAATTATACCAGCGCTGGGCTTTGCCCTCGAAGTGGGACGCCGCCATGGTTATGCGGATAGTATCCTCGGTGACATAAAAATCGAAGAACTCATCGACGAAAAAGATCTATGATTCGGGATTGGAACCATTGAATTTAGGGAGCTCAACACGAGCAATTTTTGGTTTGAAAGGAAAATCGATGTCGGATTCAGGAACTGGGGATGGGGTACGGTGGTTGTGGATCAGAAAGGAACGGAGTGGCAGGGCATTAGGTTTTGGGTAGGAAGCTGGAAGTTTACCTTTGAAAAGCTGACCGGGGTGATAAGTTGGTAGCTGATGTCCTCCATTTGGGTTTTCATTTCGAGGAGAGTGGATTGTTGGTTGTGAACAGTGGATTGAAGGGAGTTCAAGGTGGAAGATTGGGAAGCCAAGTCGGTCTAGAGCTGGGATACAGAAAAATCGAGCTTAGCTAGGCAAGTGTTATTAGCCATGGAAGTGAGGATCGAAAATGAAAGCACAAAAAATGTGGTAAATTCGGATACTAATTGGACAAGTAAGCTGATGGGCGTGGATATTGTTTATTTTTGGAAATAAGGAAGTACAAGAAGGAGTCAGTGAAGGTTCAGAGAAGAAGTGATCAAAATACAGAGGGTTGAGAAGGGAAGCCTGACACAGAATTGTGCTCAGCATAGGAAGAGAAAGGCCAAATAATACAAGCAAATTCCCCCTCATCATCTTGCTACCTCCAGACTATTTATGCTACTGTAGTAACTAATTTCATAACATAATCCATTTTAGCCTAACTCGTAATCTCTTAGGATCACTGGCTCCCTTTTGTCACGCTGTGACTTGCGCTGGACTAACGGCTTCTCAATTGATTCGGCCAGCTAAGGCCCATCACAGACTCTTGACTCCACCACTTTGCTTATATTCAATAATGCTTAAATCACTTTTTCTGATTATTTTTAGTTCCACTTATTATTAGTATTAGTATTATTATTCTTTTTCTTTTTCTTTATTATTATTATTATTATTATTATTATTTAGGTTTAACTAGAATCGATCCTTTTTTTTTTTTTCCCTTTTTACGTATTTATTTCGTGCTAGTTTTGCCTTTTCTCTCTCCAACTTGCATCATTCTTATATTGTCTCATTTGTATGTGGGTCTACTAGAAACAACCTCTCTCCTATGTAGGGGTAAGGTTGTGTACTATCAGACCTCTCCAGTCCCCGCTTCATTGCGGGACTTCAGACTGAGTGATGATGATGATGATGATAAAATAAGAAGATTAATCATGATTACACATTATAAATTTAAGAGGAGAGTGTTGAAGCAACTGGTAAAGTTCCTCCTTTGTGGTCATAAGGTCATTGGTTCAAGTCGTAGAAATAACCTCTTTGTAAAAATACACAGGGAATGTTGCATACATTATGACTGTCCCTAGACCCCTACAAAGTGGGGATCCTTGTGCATTGGGTACGTTGACTTTTGACACATTATAAATTAGGTTTTTTGGTAATTCAATTAATTTAGGCTAATATTTATGAGCATTGATCATTAATTAGTTATAATTTCTCCAATAATTATGAAAATAGATACTTAATTTGTATTATGATGCTTTTTATTGTAAATTTGACATATCTTTGAGTTAGAATGGGATGCTTTCTAAGTATTTTTTCAATCAAAAATCAAAAACAAAAATAAAACAAAAATATGTTAATAAGTAAGAATAAATAAACACATTCCAATGGCTTTAACCTCAATGAAAAGATTAAATTAAAGAATGGTGCTAGTATTTATTTGAAATAGTGACCCAATTAGGAGCATTAACAACATGATGTTTGCTTTCATGTCAAAATGTGAGATCCCACATCGATTAGAAAGGGGAACGAAGTACGCCTTATAAGGGTATGGATACATCTCCCTGAAATACATGTCTTCCGGAGTGCAGAAAAAGCAAAACCGTGAGGGTTTTAGCCCTAGAGGCAACCCATAGCGGACAATATCTATAGGTGGGTGGTCTGGGCTGTTTCGAATTGGTATTAGAGCCAGTTCCCGACCCATTGTGCCAGCGAGGACTCTGAGCTCTAAGAAAGGGTGGATTGTGAGATCCCACATCAATTAGAGAGGGGGACGAAGTACACCTTATAAAGGTATGGATACCTCTCCCTCATAGATGTGTCTTCACTCGTGCGTCTTCCCGAGTGCGGAGAGAGCAAAACCATGAGGGCTTTGGCCCAATGGGCAACCCAGAGCAGACAATATCTGTGGGGAGATGGCCTGAGCTGTTACATAATATGATTGGACTCAAAATATAGTAGACATTAATTCCATGCTTTACGTCTAATTGGAACATTGTATGACGGAAGGATTGAATTACACAAAAACTCATACACAAAAAGGTTAGTCAAATCTACTTTGACATTCCTAAATATTTGGGTAGTCATGATATGATGCTAGATGCTAGATGCTAATCTTAATCTGTGATTATAAATTGTTTAATTGGAGAATTAAAGATAAATTAAAAGGATTTTTAATTTATCTAATTTTAATTATGAATTAGAATTATAATTTATAATCGTTGTCAACATATTTAGAAACCTAATAGGTCTCACATAAAGAATGGGTTGAAGAGAGCAAAGTTATTTTAAACAAGTTGGACTTGATAATACAGTTTGAAAAACTTTACGATTAAATAGGAGATATTTAAAAAATAAGGATCAGTATGAGATATTGAATCTAATGTGGGCATACTTAGTATTTAATTAAAATTATTTATAATTCTAATTAAATTTTAATTGAAATTAGAATTTAATTTCAATTAAATTATTTAAACGTCCAATACCTATATAAATAGGCTTAAGCACTATGGAGCTAACACTTCTTACTTAACCAACTTTAGTTACACAGTTCACTCAACTTATTATATAGATACCATTAGAGTTCGAACATTTTTTATGATTTACGTGTTATCATTTTATAAAGAGATATTGTTTTTTGGTAAATCAAAAAATGGAAAAGTTTCGTAGTTATTCTGTTATGGCTAGGACAAAATTCTGGCTCGATTTTATAACAGTGTTCTCAGAGATAGGTTTTAATTCTATAACTTGATTAAAATTAATTAATTTTTATTGATCGAAGTTGAAATTGAAAAACTCTTGTTCTTATAGTCAGATCTGATTTGATTCTTGAATAAATTGTAAAAAAGCACGAATACCAAAATTGTTCTAGAATTCTGCAATAAGAGGCTTGCGATTGTGTTGTGAATGCTGATGATGGACACAGGCTGGAGGCAATGGGCCGTCAAATGTTGGTGAATCAATGGGCCAAGGTGAGCTAAAGAGAAGCTATCGAGCAAAGATTCCTTCTAGTAGGTTGGCAGAATATATGATCAATGCCACCTCAGCTTAATCGTAACGGTATTTGGTTGTAGATTGAGAGAATATAGGAGGTGTGAGAGAATGAGAATGATATCGAATTCTTGTGTGAGCTTATTCTGTTTTTCTCATCTCCATCTTCTTCTTTGTATTTTCTCATCACCCCTTCTTTGAAGTTTTCAATAATACGGAACCAATTACCACATTCTGGATTATTTGCTTACTGTCAAATTTAAGTTTACTCCAAATTGATGCTTTCATTGTCCATTGGCATAGATGGCTGATGGCACGAGGTTGAAGGTGTTGGATGAGAGCATAAAGGCGATGCAGGAATCCCAGCACTTGTTACGCTCTGATGTCTACGTCATCGCTTCTTCTTTGGAGAGCCAAATGACTATGTTACAGGAGGTTATCGGTCGCCTTTCAGCGTTGCAAAACCAGCGACAAACTGTGGGGATGAATCAGGAGGGTAACATGATACCAAGTGGATCGACGTCGGATTTCGCAGATGGTTCGAGTATCTTGGGGCGGCACAAACCAGCTCTTGTCTAGTTAGCTCGGTTTTCCAGTTCGAATCCAGAAAGATGGGTGGCTCAGGCAGAGAGATATTTTGAATTTTATGCGATAAAGGAACCTGACCGAATAATGATCTCTTCTTTTTATTTGGATGACGCGGCGGCTGACTAGTTTGATTGATTGTCTCGCCATCATCAGTTGACTGGGTGGTCGGAGTTTATGGCGGCGTTGGTGCAGCGTTTCCGTGCTCATAAGTTGGAGAAGCCCGAGGGGCTGTTGGCCAAGCTTACTTAGACATCTACGGTGGCTGACTATTGCACCAGATTTGAAACAGTTTCGAATCGGACAATGTGGCTACCTCCACAATTCTTGCTTCGTTGTTTTGTTTATGGACTGCGGCCAGACATTAAACATGCGGTTTTGATCCATCAGCCTAAAACACTGGAAGAGGCCATGACTTTGGGCCATTTACATGAGCAGAGAATATTGTTAGAAAAAGGAGTTACCAGGCCCACTTTGGGTTCAAGTCGACCCTTATTACCCACTCCGAAAACTACAATCCCAGATGCCATTTTGCAGCCTACTCCTCTTCGTTCCATCGCCCCCAATTCTTCTGGTAATAAAATATGTTTTCAACGATTAACCCCAGCTGAGGCAGCACAAAAACGAGCCCAAGGTCTGTGTTATAGGTGCGATGAAAAATACACTTGGGATCACAAGTGTAAATCGACACCTCAACTTCTTTTCTTTGATGAGGATGAGCCACCGGAATTCCCAGATCCTCCTCCGTCCGCAGCGATGAACAGTGCTGAGGTAGCGGAACCACTTCAGTTAGACGACATGCTGAAGCCTTCCGTTATCTCTTACAATACGTTGGCCGGCGGTTGCTCGGTGACGACATTGTGATTCACGGGGTCAATTCGGGGTAAGCAAGTGCAAGTTCTATTAGACGGAGGCAGTACTCATAACTTCGTTCAAACTCGCATTGCTGAATTTTTTGAGTTTCCGATTGAATCGACGCCTCTATTCTCGGTGGTTGTGGGAAATGGTGCACAAATACAGTGTTCTGGTATAGCTCGACAGGTCCCTTTAACGATTCAGAATCACACGGTTTCCGTTGATTTCTATGTCTTGGCTTTGGAAGGTTGGGATATGGTTCTTTGGGTTTCGCAGTTAGCCACGTTAGGACCGGTTATTACGGATTATGCCGCTTAGTTTACTCAGGATGGGAAAAAGGTTGTTTGGCAGGGTGATGTTCATGCTAAGGCTCAACTTATGCATTTTAATGGCATTCATAGACTCATTCACACTGATGCAATTGCTGAAATGTATCGTTTGGAATTGAATTCTCATACTAATGAATCTTAAGTTGCATGTCCCTTGGATTTGTTGGAGGTCATTGATAACTTTGCAGATGTGTTTCAACCACTCACAGGACTGCCCCCATCTCGATCTTAGGATCATTGTATCAACCTTATTCCAAATAGTGCTCCGGTCTCGGTTCGCCCTTACCGCTATTCGCATTTTCAGAATTCAGAGATCGAGAGATTAGTGTCCGATATGCTACAACAAGGGATAATTCGGCCTAGTACCAGTCCGTTCTCTTCTCTTATATTGTTGGTTTGTAAAAAGGATGGCACATGGTGGTTTGTAAAAAGGATGGGACACGGTTTGAGATCGTTTTCCCATTCCTTCTATTGATGAATTATTCGGTGCTAAATACTTTTCGAAGTTTGATTTATTAGCAGGATATCATCAAGCTCGAATTAAGGCTGGTGATGAGGGAAAAATCATCTTTCGGACCCACAACGGTCACTATGAGTTTCTTGTTATGCCTTTCGGTTTAACAAATGCACCGTTAACTTTTCAAAGGCTCATGAATGATGTGTTCAGGCCATTTCTTCAGAAGTTTGTGCTTGTATTTTTCAGAAGTCGACTTACACTAACAGGAAGATCATTTGCAGCATGTCCGTATAGTTCTTTGCTTACTTCGCAATCATCATTTGGTAGCAACGCGGTCGAAATGTGTGTTTGGCCAATCATTGGTCGGTTACTTGGGACATGTGATTTCGGGGGAAGGAGTTGCGGTAGATTCAGAGAAAATTACCGTGATTCAGAAGTGGCCGACTCCGAAAATGGTCAAAGATGTTTGTAGCTCTCTCGATTTGGCGGGTTATTACCGCCGGTTCATCTAACATTATGCTTCGATTGCGGGTCCTTTGACGGATCTTCTGCGTAAAGATGCATTTCATTCGGATGCCACTACTTTATCAGCCTTTGAGGAACATAAGAAGCGATTGAGTTCAACTCTGGTGTTGAGATTATCAGATTTTTCCCAACCTTTTACGGTTGAAACGGATGCTTCGTGGATTGGCATAGGTGCGATTTTATCCCAAGATCGACACCCAATTGCATATTTTAGTCAGAAACTTTGCCCGCGAATGCAACAAGCTTCTACCTACCAACGGGAGATGTTTGCTATTACACAGGCCGTGGCTAAGTGGCGTCAGTATTTGCTTGGTCGGAAATTCACCATCATTACGGATCAGCAGTCCTTACGGCGTCTCAGGACCAAGTGATCCAAACACCGGAGCAACATAGATGGCTCGGTAAGCTTGTGGGTTTTGATTTTGATATTGTGTATCGACCCGGGAAAAATAACCTTGTAGTTGATGCGTTGTCGCGCACTTCCTTTACTGAATTAATGACCTGCTCGAGTCAAGAACCAGTGTTGGTTGAGGCTCTTCGCACAACCAATCAAGTTCACCCTGAGTTACTTAAATTACAACACCATATCTGCACTAACCCTGCTTTATACCCTGATTATGTGTTTCGCGATGGGTTATTATTTTTTCGTGGCAGGTTGGTTGTTCCATATGATTCTGATTTAAAGCAGCAACTCTTATTGGAATTTCATGCTTCTTTGATTGGGGGTCACTCGAGGATCACTCGTACCTTTCATCGATTGTCGACAAATTTTTATTGGAAGCACATGCATTCAGAGGTTAAGAAATTTGTGGCTGCTTGTCAAGTTTGCCAACAGATGAAGGCATCATTTCTGCCTCCTGGGGGATTACTTCAACCTCTACCCATTCCGTAGCTTGTGTTCGAAGGTATTGCTATGGATTTTATTATCAGACTCCCTCTTTCTCATGGAAAGTCTTTTATTATGGTTGTGGTTGATCACCTATCCAAGTATGGCCATTTTAAAAGGATGCTGTCAACATTTTCTAGTGTGATTGTGGCTAATGTTTTGTGACTGAGATTATTCGGCTACATGGAGTCCCAGCTGAGATAGTTTTTGACCGAGATGTCCGTTTCATGTCGGATTTTTGGAAAGAGTTGCACCAGTTACAAGAGACTAAGCTGGCTTTTAACACCGCCTATCACCCCTAAATGGACGACCAAACTGAGGTACTTAATAAATGCCTTGAGATGTATTTGCATAGCTATGTTGTGGATTTTCCTAAAGAATGGTTTCGATTACTTCCGTGGGCAGAATATTGGTATAATACATCGTTTCAGACTTCGGCTAAGATGACGCCTTTCGAAGTATTGTATGGTCACACTCCCTCGACTATATCGCGTTATATTCGAGACTCTACGGGTAATCCAGTTTTAGAAGCTCAGTTGTTGCAACGAGATGAGGTTCTGGCCTTACTTAAGGCTAATCTTGTAACATCTCGGTACCTAGGGGAAGGGTAAAACAGTAATTGTCAGTGGACAGCGAGAGTTTAGAAATGCACTTCCATGTTCATGCATTATGTGACATACATATATTGTGAAAAATGAATTGTTACACATGAAAATAATTGTACATGCATTTATTGACATTCCCGGTATAATTGGTAATAAGTGTGATTATTTTGAGAAACGTGGGTTCTTGATCTTGCAAATTTATTTGGAGAGTGAAATTGTTGATTTTGCATTTTTGGATAATTTTAGGAAATTTTTCTGAAATTTTTCGGGGTAAATCCTGGACTAGGAAAAATGCCCGGTGGCAGACCAACAGATACCTGGTAGTATTAATTGTCAACTATTGGAATTTTGGATGCATGATTTTAGGAACTATCGACAAGTGTTATTTATTGGAATTTGGGCTTGGGATTGATTAATTAAGAAGGAAATGCTTGAAGCTTGACATGTGGCAACTTATTGGCCTTGTATTAAATTAAAATACCCTAAGTTTATATTCATTTAAGCTCTCCTTACTCTCTTTCACGACTCTCTCTCCTTGGAAGACATCTTGGGTGATTTTTCTCTCTTCTTCTTCGTGACTTCTTCTCCTCTCCATCTCCTTCATGAGTTGATGATATATCTACCTTGAACCTTGCTCCATCTTCCAACTTATACTTCCATCTTGTTGTTTCTTCATTTTGCCTAAGGAAAAATCTACCTTTACCTCCTTTGGAGATGATGAACATGGGTTGTAGGGGAAGTTAGGTATTAGTGCTTTGCTTGAAGATCTTGAAGAAATCAAAGCTTGATCAAGTAAGTTTTGTGTTATATGTGATAGATATGGTAAAATTGACACTATCATGATGAGGAATTGATGATTGAGTTTTACTTGTGAAAGGCTTATGTATGTGTCTTAATGGAGGTTAATAGATGTTCATGTTTTTTTTTTTTGAGTATGTATGATGAGTCCTAAATTCATGAAAATGTATAGAGAGGGTTAGGGAATTGAATGATGTGTTAAAGGAGGGATTGGATGAATGTAGAACATTGCTTATAGATGAATAGCTATATTTGCCCTGTTTTTGTTTATTGTTAAATTCTAGATTATACCTTGGTTGTGAGCAATTCATGGAAGTGACTTAGGTAAAGAAAGATGAGGAAGTGAAATTGAGGAGATGAACTAGATATAAGAAGTTATAAGTTGAGTGAATTGTTAAGATGGAAAGTTTGAAGAAAATCTGAAAATTAGCAATAGTTTGATCTTTGAGTAGGCTCCACTCTATTAGTCATAATTGCTTCTATAGTTGTCCAAATGAGTTGGTTTTTGGTTTGAATGAAAACTAGATGAAATGTGCTACATTTCTTATAAAGATGTTGAGTTTGAATTGTGTCTTGAAGAGTCCCAAAGATTGACATGAAGTGAAATCATGAAGTGTAGCAAAAGTTGTGGTTGTATGTGTATACATGTGTCCTATCTTGGGTATTTGTGACCAATTGGAGAATATGAATGGAGTGTGGATGATAGTGAACTAAACTTGACATGTTGTGAAGTAGCTTTGTGGTAGAAGAAATGCATTTGACAAGATTATGGATGTAATTGATGATTGATTAAGTGTTGGAACCTTGGAAGAAGCTTTGAAGAGGGTTTGTGTGATGTATGTCCGTTTAACGGACCTTCTCGGATGTAAAAACACCCTTGGGACAGTGTAGGACATGGAAGTCCGTTTAACGGACCTTCTCGGGTGAATTGGGACACTTTGGTCGATTCATGTCCGTTAAACGGACCTTCTCGGGACAACTTCAATGTTTTGGGTTTTTGACCATTTTTGAGGCCGAATCTCAATTTGTGGTCTTCATAAGAGTTTTATATCTAGATGTCTTCTTTCCAATGGTTCAAAAAAGAAAAGAATCCGAGTTGTGTAGCAAGAGTTATGGAAATCGCGCCAAACTAGGTTCAACTGGAAATCAATCATAAACTAGGTTGTTTCTTTTGACCATAACTCACTCTCTATAGCTCCAAATGACTTGATTCTTATGGCAATAGATTCCTAACCTATTTCCCTATATCTCCACAAACATTTGTTTTAATTGGAATTGAATTGAAAGAGATTGATCAAAAGTAAGTTAGGTAGTCTGTTGGGATAGTGCCAATGGGGATAGTTTTACTAAACATAGTTCAATGTTTTGATCATAATTGGACCTATAGGATTCCAAATGGGGTGATTCTTCTTTTTAAGTAAACTAGAGAAATAGGGCTTGAAATCATATGAAGAAGGGGAATTTTTATTTAATCTCTAAGGTTTTCAAAGTCTTGATGGAAGTTGGGTATAGTGCATAATAACAGTCCGAGAGTGTTTGAGGTATATCTCCCAATATACTAAACCAAATTAAGCGATTTTGGTGTCAATGGAATCGTAAGACATAGTGGAACACTTTTCTAGAAGAAAGTGTGAACAAATAGTGTCATCTTCACTTTCCAATTTTATGGGAATTAGATATCAGAAATTGTGATTTAGGACAATATGGGTGTTGTCATGAGATTGCTTTTGCAATGAAATTGAGGGAGTGATACCCGGGATTTTCATGCATGTATTGTACATATTTTATTTCATTCATGTGCATTATTAAACATTGATAATTGTGCAAATTGTAATATATATATATATATATGTGTGTGTGTGTTTGTTATAGAGGAGCAACTGGAACGTCAACCCACAGACGTTGCCGGAACTTCCAGGCACTAGCTTTGGGAGCAGTTGGTGAGTAAGCTAGATGGGTCTCTCAATTATTATATGTCTATTGTGGTGATAATGGTGGGTATTGTGATTGTTTGTGTTGTGGATTCCGGACAGAAGGTCCGATGTTTTAGGAGATCTGACATAGAAGTGTTATTTGATTGTGAATCTGTGTACTTTGTTTCTGATGTGACACAATTGATTGTGATACATTTATTGTCAAATTGAGACCTACGTGCTTTGTACTGTGATAGACTGTGTTACATGCATTCCATTTATGAATGCATAACCATATAATAGCAGTTGGACCTAAGTAGCCACCGCTAGAGCTTAAAGCTCAACGAGGGAAACCGAGCCTCGAGATCGAAAGTGATTCAGAGCCATAGGCTCAACGATTAATGAGCCCGGTATCCAAAGAGATACGGGACAGTTCAGGCACTCGGTCTCAACAATGTAATAAAGGGTCTCATAAGCATTTCATATGCATTTTTGTTTGATCTCTTTAAGTGAACAATTTGCTTATGCTAAGTGAACAAGTGATACTGAAGTAAATGCAGTATGTGATTATGTAATTGATTGATTGAAATGCAGAATTGATTGTGCTTACATGAAAATGTGATACTAATGCGGAGTGTAAAACCGCGAAATAATTGTTATGTGAATTGATGTATTGCATGAATTGAGCGAACCATCGATGATGGTTACCTCATTGAGTTCGGAAAACTCACCAAAATTGCAACGTTGACTTTTCAGGATCGAGAGACGACGCTAGTTTCTGAGTGGCTTCACTACCGTGTAGATTGTGTTGAAAGTGAAGTCATGGCGCACAGGTCGGTCAACTGAGAGTTTGGATGACTTAGTTAGATTGTATATTTTTCCTCAGTCATGTAGTACTTTCATACTAGATTGTGTAGATGTACATGTAGTAAGGTCGGAAAGACAATGTAAACCTTTGATTTTGAGAAATGAAATGAGGAAAAGTTTGAGTTTTAAAAATATTGTGATTTCCATATGATACTTTCTCAATGAATATTGTTATGATGCCATTTGAGGTTAATGTAGGATCGAACGTAGCGTACCCTTATCCTCGGGTATGTGTCGGAATGACCTTCGGGCGTCCGGTGCGTATCCCTATGGTAAGAGGGCACTACAAATCTAGCCAAGGCACAAAACTACATGAAATCTTATGCTGATTGGTGTCGTAGAGATGTGGAGTTTATGGTTGGTGAGTGGGTGTATGTGAAGCTACAACCCTATAGGCAGGGATCTATTCGTTTGCAACGCCACCATAAGTTGGGTCGTCGGTTCTTCGGTCCATATCAGGTACTGCAGCATATTGGTAAGGTAGCTTATAAATTGGACTTACCTGCCACTGCCAATATACACTCTGTTTTCCATGTTTCTTTGTTGCGAAAGTGTCTTGGCGTGTCGGAGCAGCAAGTTACACCACTAGATTTGGTCGATTCCACCTCCACTTTGATATTGCAGCCTCAGTCTATTCAGGATACCCGATCTGTTACTCGCGCTGGTCAAGTGGTCGAACAATGTTTGGTTCGTTGGGCAGGCTTACCTGATGATGCTATGACTTGGGAGGACAAAGCACAATTCATTAAGCCTTTGTTTGGATTAAAAGAAAGCAAGAGAAAAGAAAGGAAGGGAATTGCATTTCTCTTGGTTTCTATTGTTTGGACAAAAATAAACAAAGGAAAAGGGAGAGAATAGAGAAGAATAGGAGAGAAATTTGGACTAAATATATTTCCCACCAAATTTGTAGCGCCCCCTCATCGTAGGGTACATAACGGGAAACCCGAAGGTCGCTCCGACGAGTATCCCACGATGAAGGTGCACCACCAGAACATTTCCACTAATAATCCTCATGGCATCGCAATAATGTAAAATCACAGCATAATATAACATCAGAAACCGGTAAATTTTAAAATCATACTATCAATTTGATACAGTCATCCAGAAGCAGAATAGACAAGTCTATCAGTCCCCTAACCAAAAATCAAAAAGGAAACTGATACAAGCAT
>JANZXV010048273.1:0-20052 GCA_027576455.1 Erythroxylum roigii | reverse complement strand
GCTTAAATGAAGGAAATTGGTTGGAATGGAGTGGTGGAATGTGTCATTGATTGGAAGTGTTACTATATGACATGATATGAGCATGAATTATTATGATAAATTCTTGAAAATCTGACTTGAAAGTCATGCTCATTAGATGTTTGATAAAATGCCTAAGTGAACTTAGCTTAGGACTTAAGGCTTTGTAATGGTATACATTGGAAAACACTTCTATGTTTACTTAGAGTAAACTTGAAATGTTGCCTAGATTGATGAATAATGGCCTAATATACTTGGATAAAGATGTGCTTAATTATGATATGAAATGAGTAAGTTTGGATTAAAAGCATTAAATGCCTTAGAAAATGCAAAAGAGAAGCTAATGTAATGGTGTATAAATATGAAATCTATGTTTAAGTAGTATTTTCATCGTATTCCTTTTTATGTATAAAGGCTCGGAGCTGTGAATCAAGGAGCTCATATCGAGGATTGTTGACGTTAAGGGAGTGAATATCTTCTTTCGAGGTGAGTTGGGCAAACCATATTTCTCAAATAGGATTACAACATCCTAAGACAAGCATGATGACTTATATGTGAATTTTGAACTTAGGCAACGTAAGGTAGAAATTGAATTTCAAATGGATGCTAATATGCTTATGTATTTAATAAATGGCATTGTTTTGAACAACTATGTATTTGGAGTATAAAAGATGGCTTTTATTTTATGAGAAAATGTTTTGGAATTTACATATGCATAATTGAGTCATGTATGATGCATGTTTTTGTTCTCTTTTGGCTTAGAGCCATGATAAGGTTTCATTTTATCGGTTGGACCGATAAATAAAGGCATAGTGCCTTACTTGATTTTTGTATTTAACTGTTGAATATGATTTTTGTGATTGGTGAGGAAACGATTGGCCAATCGTGTGCTAGGCACAACTGATTAAGCGACTCTCGTACCCTTGACGCTGGTACATTAAAGTCGAGTCGCCCTATCGATACCTTTCTACGGGACTTGCGGGTGATTCCACACCTAGGGTTTGGACACTGACGAGGTCATCACCTAGGGTCATGACGCTCTTGTCGACTATAGTTTGGACTCACCACGGATGAAAGTCGAGCCAACACCGAGTATCAGTAGGTATGCATATTAGATTGGTCGACTAGTGGTGTCACACATGATTGTTTTGGCTTATCTTGATATTGGTCTTCTATCGAGATTTGATTGATACGTATGATGTTTTTATGCTTTTGTGTACTGGAACTAGAACCTATGTTCACCGAATGAGTGAGTTAATAGGATAGGTCTATATGGTTCCTAACCAGTATACATTGAGTCGTCATTGGCTGGGCTTATGTGTTTTCTATACTCTGTATGTTCACTTTATTGGTTATTTATGTCGTCTTACTGTGTATCAAATTCTATTTGTGATCTATTCTTTTTCATGCTCACTGAGTACATAGTGTACTCACCCCCCTCTGCTTTCCAACCATGCAGGTTAATTTAGTGAGCTTGAAACTCTGAGTAGATCGTGTAGTCTTTTGACAGTTTCAGGATATTACCGCACCTGGGTAGTTTCTGCTTTGTACTTTAGTTGTATAGTGGCTCATGAACTTTTTTACTGTTTTTATTACTTTGGTTATGTTGATATGTTTTATAATTTTATAAATTTAACTCTTAACTGTTTTGTCATTGTAAAAGACCTTATGTATGAACTTTCATACTATGGTTAAGGTTGCATTGTGTGGACTTTAAAGTCCTAAAGTTATGGTAAAGCTTTTGGTGTGAATACAGAAGTGTGTTTAAAATTGTTTGCACGTTTTGGGATTTTTAAAATACAATCGTTGTGCTGCCCAAATTTTTTAAAAAAGATAGATATTCAATTAGCCTTGCATAGTCGGATTAAGGATACCATGAGTGTCCTTAGCCCAGATATGCGGCGGATGTCATGGGCCCGATGTGGTGCCGGGTTGTGACATTTAAATTAGTATCAGAGCCTAGTTTTTACATTTTCCAATGTGTTATTTCTATTTTAAAAAAAAGGTTCATGAGCCTTAGGAGTCGAGTTTAGGTGTCGAAAGTCTTTGATCGAGAAGTTGAGTCTCGGATCGTTAAGTTGACATCCTTAATAGTTGAATAATTTCGACCTCGATCAGAGTACTTGTCGACATTCCTTGGGATGTTTGGGATATCGAATAAGCTATGTTTAGTCCGATCTATTTTATTAAACATTGTCTTTTTTATTTTATAGTAATAGCATGGTTGGATTAGGAAGGGGAAGTCGTTGCAATGTTGGACCTTTACGACCCGAGCTATAGGAACATAGCACTGAAGTAGTCGCAGAACTATCGATTACTTGCTCTTCAGCGCATAGGCAGCCTCACACTGCAACACCACCGATAGTAGCACAACCGGATTTACCACTAGTGCTGAGGATATTAGTCATCCCCTGGAGCCATTAGATCCCTCTCTCATTGTAGTCACTCTTTTTGAAGATCAAGTGACCTGTGATGAAGTATATACAACCTGTGAGATAAAGATTGGTGATGCTGTGTTAGAGGCAGATCTTATTCCCCTCGATCTCCAAGATTTCGAGGTGATATTACGGATTGACTGGTTAGAGAGGTATCATGCCAGGGTTGATTGTTTTAAGAAAGAGGTGGAGTTTGAACCTCAGAGTGGTGTCCTGATTAAATTTACTGGTGACCAATAGATATTCCCGAGTTGTTTGATATCGGTGATCAAGGCTAAAAGGTTGATTCATCAAGGATGCCAGGCATACCTCGCACATGTGATTGACAATTTGGCACAAAGAGTCGAACTGGGAGATGTCCCTATTGTGTGCGAGTTTTCCGATTTCTTTCCGGAGGAGTTACCTAGATTACCACCTGATCGGGAGTTTGATTTCACTATTGACTTAGCCTGGGATGACACCAATATCTATACCACCGTATTGCATGACACCAGCAGACTTGAAAGAGTTGAAGATTCAACTACAAGAGCTATTAGACAAGGGCTTGATCAGACTAAGTCATTCACCGTGGGGAGCACTAGTATTATTCGTCAAAACGTAAGATGGGACCCTCCGCTTATGTGTTGATTATCGACAAATAAATAGGGTTACCATCAAGAATAAATATCCATTTCCCAGGGTCGATGACTCATTTGATCAGTTAAGAGGAGCTACAATATTCTCAAAGATAGATCTGAGGTCTGGGTACTATCAGTTGAAGATTGATGAGAATGATGTGCGCAAGACCACTTTTCGGACGAGGTATGGACACTATGAATTCTTGGTGATGCCATTCAGACTGACAAATACACCTGCAGTATTTATGGACTTCATGAACAGGGTGGTCCATCCTTATTTAGATTAGTTATCATAATCTTCATTGATGATCTTCTGATTTATTCTAAGAATGAAGAAGAGCATGCTAGACATCTCTGGATTATGTTGCAAATACTTCGCGAAAGGCAGTTGTATGTAAAGTTCTCAAATTGTGAATTTTGGCTGAGGGAGATAGGATTCCTTGAGTATGTTGTGTCAGGAGAAGGTATTTTTGTGAACTTAAAGAAAGTGGAAGCTATACCTGAATGGGAGCAACCCAAGAATGTCACAGAAGTCCGCAGTTTCCTAAGGTTAGCTGGTTATTATCGAAGATTTGTTGAGGGTTTCTCAGTACTTGCAGCCCCTTTGTCGAGGCTTACACGGAAGGGAATAAAATTTCAATGGGATGATAAATGTGAGGCAAGTTTCCAGGAGCTGAAGAGACGATTGACTTCTATGCTAACTCTTGCCCTACCTACCCAGGAGGTTAGGTATGAGGTATATAGTGATGCCAGTCCCTAGGGACTTGGATGTGTATTTATGAAGGCCAGGTGAGTGATTGCATATGCTTCTAGACAGCTAAAGAAGCATGAGCTAAATTATCTTACACATTATTTGGAGCTCGCGGCGGTAGTGTTTGCACTTAAGATTTGGAGACACTATCTTTATGGGGAGACTTGCCGTATATACACTGACCATAAGAGTTTAAAGTACCTAATGACACAGAAGGAGATAAACCTCAGACAAAGAAGATGGTTGGAATTGATTAAGGATTATGACTTAATAATCGACTATCACTTGGGAAAAAAAAATGTGATAGCCAATGCATTGAGTCGTAAGTCTTGTTTGACAGTAACTCTTAGGCAAGATCCTTACATGACACATTTTGATGAATGTGTGGAGCCTTGGGGTTAGACTCTTTGTGGAAGAGGATGACAGAACATTGCTAACACAATTTGAAGTTCGGTCGACATTCTTTGATGAGATCAGGAGATTGCGAGCTGATGACCCGAGTTAAGAGTCATTCTGGAGAAATTACCATTCGAAGAGGGTGAAAGGTCCAAACTGAGAGATGACGGGTTATTAATCTTCAGAGACAGAGTTTGTGTCTCGAATGAACAGGGTCTCAGGCGAGCTATCTTGGAGGAAGCTCACAGTTTGGTTTATGCTATGCATCCTGATAACACCAAGATGTATCGAACAGTTAAAGACAGATATTGGTAGCCAGGGATGAAGAGAGAGATAACAGAATTTGTGGCCAGATGCTTTTCCCTGTCAATAAATTAAGGCAGAGCTTCAGAAACCAGCAGGCATGTTATAGTTGTTGCATATTCCGGAATGAAAGTGGGAGCATGTGATAATGGATTTTGTAATTGGACTACCTCATACATTGAAGGGTCACGATGCTATTTGGGTTATAGTGGATAGAGTGACAAAGTCTGGTCATTTTCTATCTGTCCGCACAACCTACTCATTGGAGAAATTGGCAAAGCTATATATCGATGAGATTGTGAAGCTACACGGGGTGCCAGTTTCTATAACATCAAATAGGGATCCGAGATTCACCTCACAAATTTAGCCAAAATTCTAGGAATCCTTTGGGTCTAAACTGAAGTTTAGTACTGCTTTTCATCCCCAGACCGATGGTTAGTCAGAGAGGATCATTCAGACACTGGAGGACATGCTAAGAACATGTGTGATGGAATTTCAAGGGAGTTGGGACCGGCACATGCCTTTGATAGAATTTTCTTATAACAATAGTTATCAAACAAGTATCGGTATGCCACCATATAAAGCACTTTATGGGAGGAAGTACAGGACACATCTGTGTTGGGATGAGGTTGGTACAGGAAAAATCAAAGGAGCTGAATTGATAGAAGTCACCACTAAAAAGATAAAAATCATTCGAGAGAAGATGAAAGTCGACCAAGATTGACAAAAGAGTTACGTGGATAAGAAGCAACAACCATTAGAGTTGCAGTTGGTGACATGGTTTTTCTTCAGATATCACTATAGAAAGGTATTATTAGATTTCAAAGTCGAGGGAAGCTGAACCCTCGATATATTAGACCTTTCTGCAACTTAGAGCATGTTGGGACTGTGGCGTATTGGTTGGAATTGCCACCAGACTTGGATAGGATCCATAATGTATTCCATGTCACGATGCTTAAAAAGTACTTACTGGATCTATCTCACGTGTTAGAGACATCTCCAATAGAACTGAGAGAAGACCTGAGTTTTGAGGTGAAACCAGTTGAGATTTCGGATCGGCAGATAAAGAGGTTACGCAGTAAAGAGGTACCCATGGACAAAGTTCTTGGAAGAGTGACAGGGTCAAAGAGATGACATGGGAGCTTGAGGATACTATGAGACATCAGTACCCCATTTATTTTTGTCCTCGACTTAGGAGTTTCGAGGAAGAAACTTTTTTAGGTGGGAGAGAACTTGTAACGTCGAACTCTCTGAGCCCTTTTGTATTGTTCTGTACTTGGAAATACTACTATATATTGATATATACATGGTTGTATATGAGCTCAAAGACGTATTTAAACCCTTTTGGTTATATATGTCAGTGATTTATAATGTTATATTATCTTACATAAAAGTTCATCGGTATACGAAATCTTAGAGATTTCCGACATGTAAGCTTCTAAGTGTGTAAAACCAAGTCCGTTGGATGGATATGGCCATGTGGTTGAGTTAAATGTATTCTAATGCCTTAGAGGTGATTAGACATGATTTATAAACTTATTAGACACTTAGAAAGCTTAATTGGAAAGATTAATGTACATAAGGGCTTATTTGCCAATTGTAAAAAGTCAAAGGACTTAAACGTAATTTATCAATTCTTGGTGGACCAATATATAATTTTATAAAGTTAAGGGGCTTAATTATTATTCCAAAACTCCTAGGATCAAAATAAAAATAAAAGTTTACGTGATTCCCAAATTTTGGGATTAATTGCAAATTTAGGAAAAGTTTGGAGGGTAAAATGGTAATTTCACATAACCTAAGGGCAAAAAAGTAATTTTACCATATTTTGGTCAAAGAGGAGTTAATATTATAGACCCTTCTTCATTCATGCTCGTGTATTCCATTACTAAAGACTTAAAACACGTTGTTTTAGTTAAAAGAAAGGAGGAGAGGAGGAGAAGACCAATTTTCGGTTATTCACTAAACCCTATCCTTTGTTTTAATTCCCCAACCCAAATCAAGGTGTTCTAAGCTAATTTGGGTTCAAGGAACTCAAATATATCATTAGATTTGAGAAATTCTCAAAGGATTTTAAGATAGCACCAAAGGAAAGTTTAGGTAAGTCTTGTCTCATCTTTCTCTACATTATGATTTTGAGTTTGGTGTTAAGATATGTTGTTCTTCATGCTTAAATATACGTGAAACATGGTTTAGATGAATGAAATGAGTCATGGAGAAGCTCCCTTAAGTCAAAACTGAAATGCCCCCTCTTTGGTGAAAGTTTGTGAAATTTTGAATAACTTTTTGAATTGATGATTTAAATGAATTCTATGTTGATAATTATACATGTATAATGTGAATTGATGCTGAAGAAAGAAGAAGATGCGTGTTGGTTAAGGTTGGGCCGAAATGGTGGGAGAAGAAGTGGACTAAGGTAATGAGTTGTATAATTATTAAATGTAGCTTAAATGAAGGGAATTGGTTTGAATGGAGTGGTGGAATGTGTCACTGATTGGAAGTATTTACTATATAACAAGATAGGAGCATGAATTACTATGATAAAGTCTTGAAAATGTGACTTCAAAGTCATGCACATTAGGTGTTTGTTAAAATGCCTAACTGAACTTAACTTAGCTTAGGATTTAAGGCTTATAATGGTATACATTGGAAAACACTTCCATGTTTACTTAGAGCAAACTTGAAACGTTGCCTAGATTGATGAATAATGGCCTAATATGCTTGGATAAAGATGTGTTTAATTACGTTATGAAATGAGTAAGTATTGGATTAAAGGCATTAAATGCCTTAGAAAATGCAAAAGAGAAGCTAATATGATGTTGTATAAATATGAAATTTATGTTTAAGTAGTATTTTCATCGTATGTCTTTTTATATATAAAAGCTTGGGAGCTGTGAATCAAGGAGCTCGTATCAAGGATTATTGAAGCTAATGGAGTGTACACCTTCTTTTGAGGTGAGTTGGGGAAACTATATTTCTCAAATAGGATTAGAACATTCTAAGACAAGCATGATGACTTGTATGTAAATTTTGAACCTAGGCAACGCAAGGTAGAAATTTAATTTCAAATGGAAGCCAATATGCTTATGTATTTAATAAATGACATTTTTTTGAACAACTATGCATTTGGAGTACAAAAGAAGGCTTTTATTTTATGAGAAAATGTTTTGGAATTTACATATACATAATCGAGTCATGTATGATGCATGTTTTTGCTCTCTTTTGGCTTAGAGCCATGATAAGGTTTCATTTTATCAGTTGGACCAATAAATAAAGGCATAGTGACTTACTTGATTTTTTTACTTAACAGTTGTATATGATTTTTGTGATTGGTGAGGAAACGATTGGCTAATTGTGTGCTAGGCATAACTGATTAAGTGACCCCCGTACCCTTGACACTGGTACATTAAAGTCAAGTCGCCGTATCGGCACCTTTCTACGAGACTTGCAAGTGATTCCACACCTAGGGTCTGGACACCGACGAGGTCATCACCTAGGGTCATAACGCTCTTGTCGACTATATTCCGGACTCACCACGGATGAAAGTCGAGCCAACACTAAGTATCGGTGGGTGTGCACACAGGTGTGCACATTAGTTTGACCGACTAATGGTGTCACACATGATTGTTTTGGCTTATCCTGATATTGGTTTCCTGTCAAGATTTGATTGATACATATGATGTTTTTATGCTTTTGTATACCGGAACTGGAACCTATGTTCACCGAATTAGTGAGCTAATGGGCTAGGCCTATATAATTCCTAACTAGTATACGTTGAGTCATAAGCTGGGCCTATGTGTTTTCTGTGTGTTGTATGTTCACTTTATAGGTTATTTATACCGTCTTGGTGTGTATCGAATTCTATTAAGAGTTGAAAAAGTAAAACCTCTCATTTAAAGATATGCGGATTAGTGTGATAAAAACAAGATCGTATCACTATTAGAAATTCAAACACTTATAATCCCTAACCTTATAAAAGGGGAAAAAATGAAATAACTACAAAAAAAAATTAAGATTTTTTGTTGCTTCTATGGTAATTAGCAATGAACATCTACTTTTTATAGTCTATATGAAAAGATTTAGGATGTTTTGCAACTCACTATAACTAACCTTCAAGGTTCCAACTAGGAATAAGTTTAAGAAGGATATTATGAAGATATATGAGGATAAAAGGAACGAAAATTTAAGAACATTGTTGAGTATTGAAAGACAAATTTCCATTACAACAGACATATGGATAGTCGATAACTAAACGAAGGGTTTATTGTAATGACAGCACATTATGTTGACAATGACTAGACGTTATGCAATACACATTTGAGGTTATTTATATTCTTTAATATTGTAATCATTTACTTTTTTATTATGCTCTGATTGATGTTGGTCATATTTGTACATAGTAGGTTCATTTATGTGTCGGTACTATATACAAGCGAAAGGTTGACAATCGTGTTAGGAGACTGTTTGATATAATGTAATTGACACCAAATTGTATACCATAACACTTAAAAATTGTAGCACAAATGATTATATGATTGAAAAGTTGAAGAATAAGATACAACTTAAGAGATTATTGGTTGGTGGAAGGTTATTCCATATGCATTATTTTGCACATATTTTGAATTTGATTGGGAATGATAGATTTGAGATGATAGAGGAAGCAATATATTCGATTCAAAATAGTGTAGTATATTAGATTACTATACCAAAAAGAGTTGAGAAATTTGAAGAAACTACACGACAATTATGCATTCCAAGTACGAAAAAGTTGCTTTTGGATTGTCCAACCATATGGAACTTGACCTTCAAGATGTTGGAGTTAGCAACCTAATATGTAGAGGTGTTTACTAGACTGAGACAAAGAGATTCTCAATACACTTGTATGCCTACAAAAGACCAATGGAAGTTGGCTATAAAATTTTGTGCAAAGTTAGAATTATGTTATACTGCAACTGACTTGTTCTCAGGAATAAAATATCCAACTTCGCACTATTGCTTTAACATTATTTGTGAGATAAAGAAAGATTTATCTTATTGCAAGTTTGATTCCAATGAGGTTATTCAGGTTATGGAAAACAGATGATTGAGAGGCTAAAATCTTATTGGTATATAATTAGACATATTGTTGCAATCATATTTGTGTTAGACCTGAGATAAAAGATTGGGAAATGATAATTCTATATATAATGTGTTGTATGGTGATCAGGCTCAAAAGTATATAGATGTTATTCAACAATTATGGTATGATTCGTTTAATGATTATCAACTCAAAATGGAAAAATTTAGGATTGGGATATAGCAGTTCATGTTATTCAAATTTGGCTTTAGTTTCTAGTTTGGTCTCATCTTCTAAGGGTAGTTTGTTATTTTCACTGACAAAATTCATGAAAGAAAAAAGGGTTAGGTCCTCATACAATATGATGGAGTTAGCTAAATATTTGACGGAAGATTGTGTGGCAGAAGTTGAAGGTGTATAGTTCGATGCATTATTCTACTTGAAGAGTTGTGGAAATAGTTTTCTAATAATACAAGTAATTCATGAGATCTATTAGCAATTCCATCATCTATTGTTACTTCAGAGTCTCCTTTTATCACAATTAGTCGTGTTATTAGTCCTTATCGTGCTCAACATTATCCTCGTATTGTGAAAGTTCACATGGGTGTCTGAAGTTGGTTAGATAATGAAGATATTGAGGGTAAACTCTTTTTTATATGTATCAATTTCATTATTTTTTATCTTATCTTACCTTATATTTTTTTTAATTTGTATATTAATACAACCACAAGTACTAATGTGGAGTTTGAGGTGACTAGTCATACACATACTCATACTCATCAATCAAGTGGACATTATTTTGATAAAATATTTTATGATAAAGGTATATTTAATTATTTATTAATTATTATCATATGCTTAATATTCCATTAATTTTTTAATATTATAGTAATAAATATAATGTTTCTACATACAGAAGAAGTGATGCATACTATTGACGATCTTGAGTGCAACAATTAGCTGCTCTTTATAGTCTCCACTCTCTCCAATCTCCAATCTCCACTCTCCACTCTCAGTCTCTCAAAATCCTTGACTTCTAGTCTAAAATATTATTTCATGATTTTTATCCTGAATTTTGTTATTATCATTAATTAATTGAGTAATTATAATATTTTTCTTTCATTTCCTATAATCTTATCCTCCTTCATTAATGAATTTAGTTTCATATTATTCATTTTATCAGTATATGTACATTTTATAGATTCATTCATTATAAAATCTCAATTTTTATTAATTAATTGAAATTCGTAGCTTCAATTAATTGAATTGATCACTTTAATTATAATCTTTTTTCTTTCATTTCTTATAATCTTATTCTCCTTCATTAATAAATTTAGTTTCATCTTATTCATTTATCAATATATATACGTTTTATATATTCATTCGTTATAAAATCTCAATTTTTATTAATCAATTGAATTTTGTAACTTTAATTAATTGAATTGATCATTTTAATTATACAGTTTTTCTTTCATTTCCTATAATCATATACTCTTCATTAATGAATTTAGTTTCATCTTAATCATTTTATCAATATATATACGTTTTATATATTCATTCATTATAAAATCTCAATTTTATTAATCAATTTAAATTCGTAGCTTCAATTAATTGAATTGATCACTTTAATTATAATTTTTTCTTTCATTTCCTATAATTCTATCATCTTTTATTAATGAATTTGGTTTCGTCTTATTTATTTTATCAATATATATATGTTTTGTATATTCATTTATTATAAAATCTCAAGTTTTATTAATCAATTAAAATTCGTAATTTCAATTAATTGAATTGGTCACTTTAACTATAATCTTCTTTTATTTCATATAATCATATCCTTCTTTATTAACAAATTTTGTTTTATCTTATTTATTTTATCAATTTATGTAGATTTTATATATTTATTCGTTATAAAATCTCAATTTTTATTAACCAATTGAAATTTGTAACTTTAATTAATTGAATTTCTCATTATATATTTTTTATTAAATAAATTTATTTAAAATTGTAAAATAAAAATAAAAATTTTGGGCCAATCCGAGCTCGATCAAGCTTTAGGCCCTAGGCCCAATTGGGTTGGGGTCAAGCTCAATCTTTCTGGTGTACCTGGCTCAACCCAACCCACATCCCTATGAGCCAACATTATGTGCATTCCTTCTTAAGGAAACTCAAGACAACCAATTGCATAATCACAAGAAAAACAATTATTTAAAGTGATGAGCTAAGAAAAACACAAAGAAAGAGACGTATGGAAAGAAGATAGAATCAATGTACAATAGTTCGATATTCCCACTACAAGAAAAATAGAGTTTAGCGACGGAAATTACCGACGGAATATAGCTTATTTAGCGACGGAATTTATTGACGAAAAAAGACGTCGGTGATATGGCCGTTGGTAAATTTACCGACGGAATTACCAACAGATTTTTCTGTCAGAAAATTAGCAACAGATTTGGTTATTCTGGCGATAAATCCAATATATTTTACCATCGGAATTTCTTTTCTGTCGATAAATTTGTTTAAAACTATTTTTTAAAATATACCTGCAAAGTGTTTAATTTCTCTGGAAGCCACCATGGAGCGAACTTCATTTTTCAAGTAAAAGAATTGAAATATTGAAATTCGTACTAAAACAGAACTAAAATCATTTTTTCAAATAACAGACATTTCATCAAACAACTTACATGCATCATAAATTTATTTCAACATCACAACTAAAATCACGTCTTGTCCCTTCTATCACTAACATTTATACCTTAAAGTTGTTTTCCAATAATAAAATACACAAATAAACGAAAGTAATAAATACCCAAATTAACTTTCATCTAATATATGAAAAACACATGACAGTAGTTGCAAAAATACCTTCACTGAAGGACACAATGACAATAGCTGGAGAAGACAATGTCGACGAGCAGAAAAAGAGTCCACAATAGAGAAATCGGCTCCAAGAAAACCAAAGAGAAGATGTAGGAAGAAGGAAGAAGAAGAAAGGAAGAAGAAGACACAAGTGGGAGGGAGATGTCGGGTGAGTTTAAATTTAAAAAGAATTTACCGACGAAAATTTCCGTAGGTAAACTCAAAAAAAATTTATTCCGCCAATAATTCCTGCCTTTTTATCGACGGAACGAAAATTTCCGTCGCTAAATCTATTTACCTACGGAATTTTCCATAGGTAAATTTAAATTTTTTATTCTGCCAAAAATTTCCTTCATATTTAGTGACGGTATTTTTCCGTCGTTAAAAACCGTAGCTAATTTTGCCGCGACGAATTCTCTCCAAATTTAGCGACGAGTATTAGTACTGTCGCTAAATTACTCAATTTTAGTGACGTAAATATGTTGTCCGTCGCTAATTTCCAATGATATATTTTCCGTCAGTTATTTTTCGTGGCTAAAATTTTACCGCAACGAATTCCTTCCAAATTTAGCGACAAGTATTAGTACTGTCGCTAAATCACTCAATTTTAGCAACGGAAATATGCTTTCCGTCGCTAATTTCCAACAGTGATTTTCCCGTTGTTAAGTTTCCGTCGCTAATCAACATTTTTGTTATAGCGGGTCCTTCTAAAACCTACACGTAATCTAACTCGTTTGAGAGTTTAATTTACTATCAAGCTTTTTTAGTAGGATAAGAATAAACCGTTATGGAGATTCTCAACAGTGTTGATTCAAGAAGGTTCATGTCTTTTATTTTGATGATAACAAACTATTTAACTACTAATGGTTATGACGTTCTGAAGTTATATCAATTTTCAAAAACTACATAAAAGAGAACCAGCCTCATTGGATCTTTTGTCTTGAAGCTTAATTTTTACTATTTCAAGAGATTTATATTTATAGAGATGCCGATTCATTTCATAAACATTTATGAGTTTAGAATGAGTTGGTTCTCTATGAACTTTATAGACAATCTGTTTGAAATGTCTAAGACGCATTATAGCATAGATTTTTTTATATAAAAAAAAAAGACAAATGAGCTTAGATTAAGGATAATAGACCTATAAGAGACAACCCAGACCAACCAAACTTCACGGCTAGTCTCGTCTTTTATAATATTGAAGAACATATGAAGAATTATTCCAATCTTATTTAATGAAATTCTCATTGAATTGACCTAGATCAAGGTAGTATTTGGATTGAATTACTTGTCACAACTCTATTAGTCTAACTAGTACTAACAAGGTGAAGAAGGAGCTTAAATGGAGTATGTAGTGAAAGATGGATTTGATAGAGAGACGCCCTTTGATAAATTGATGAGTGCGTACGATCGAACATTATTCATCAACTTCGATATTTCTAAGGTTTGTGAACTTATTTTTTAAGTGTGAAGTAATTGAGAGTTGTTTTGGGACTTTCTCTTGCCATGTAGTATAAGAAAATGTATAAAAACTTTTATTTATGTTAAAATTAAATACATCAACTATAACTATATTCTAATTCTAATTATAATTAATTTAATTTTAGTAAAACCAAATATCTCATATTTGGTCCCTAAACTTTCTCAAAATTTAAAATTAAGTCCAACTTAACTGAAATTGATTTTTCTCTTTTAAATTGCTCTTTATGTATGACCCATTAGAATCTTAATATATTAGAAATGATTATAAATTGTATTCTGGTCCATAATTAGAATTAGATAAATTAAAGCTCCTTTTAATTTATTTTTAATTCTCCAATTAAACAATTTATATGCATAGATCAAGATTGACATTTAGCAACATGTCATGACCACCTAAATATTAGAAATGTCAAAGTGGTTAATCTGTTTGTGCATAGTTATGTTGTATAATTAATCCTTTTATCATCCAATATTCTAATTAGATAGAGTATGGATATAATGTCTACTCTTTTGAATCCAATTATGTTTAGTCTTGTTAATTAATAATTGGTTTAAAATTGATATTTGAAAATACCTTTTTAAATGTTAATTCACTTTAGCCAGAGAATTCCTTAAACGACTACTAATCAAGAACAATAAAACATTCTTTGTAATTACTTTATAATAAAGAAACCTTTATTGACTTACTCAACTATCTCTATATGGTTCATACTGCATCAAGTACTATAAACTAAATTACCCTAAATAGGACAATTCATAAGTGGCATCAAAATGCAGTAATTTTCATATAAGATACCTTGGCAATTTTAAGTCTAAGGATCAATTATAAAGCCATCATAATGAGGAAATCTATAGACATATAAGTAATATTCCATTTAGGATCCTTATAATTGGGTTAACTTAGTAAAATTATTCTCTAATAAGAACCTACATATTAGTTTATATCCATACTTAAATGTATGGGATCAATTACTTTCTACAAAAGAAATAAACATAATGTGTGTTAGTTTTAAGGTTTCATCAATTTCCTATCTTGATGAAACTATAATTAGGAACATTTGGGAATAATATATAAATGCGAATTGAATCTCATAATTATGATCTCGTCATAATTTCAATTACACAGTAATTGCTCTAGAGATTTTACCTTTAGTATTAAAACATCAAATGTAATTAACATAATACATAAAGGTAAAGAATGCCTTTATTAATTAAATAATAACATCATACATTAAAATTGCAACTAGCTGATTGGCTAAAAGGGTATAAACTAACAATTAATAGGTAAAATTTAGATGTTGGAAATTTGTTATTGCAGGCTTTCTATAGGTAAAAGTTTCTTAGAAATTTATTAATTTAAGAGAAGTCATATTAATTTAATTTTGATAATTATTAATCATTTTATAGATAATTTATCTTTTTAAATTTACTAATAAAGAGGAAATACTAATTTCATTGTATATCTTTTTGGTAGAGAAATTTGAAAGTCAATTCTTATCTCAAAATTTAAATTATAATGAATCTCTAATTCTAAAGGTCATGTTTATATGATTGAGCAAAAAATATACCACATTTTCTTCTTCTTGATAGCTAGGAAATATGAAGGAGACTTCTAATAAAGACTTATGCTTTTAACATTCCCTATATTGGAACAACTAATTCTTCCTTACATGTTACTGTTGGTTTATGCCCTACGTTCAATTGGTTGGTTATAGTTTAGAGACAAAATAATTTGAGGCCATTCTTTTTCTTACACATATTTAGATGTATATAATAAAGTCCATCAAATAAGTATAGATTACAAATGAAATTATAATGAAAATATAATTATGAGCTCTAAATTGCAATTATTATTCTTAAATTTTTCCTAGCCATTATTCTATTACGATTGGAAAAAGATTAGCACATGTTATTTTTTTCTTATGAAGCAAGTAATCGATCTGTAAGGCTAAAGTATAAAGATATTAAACAATTGTGTGGGTTCTTATTAGAAAAAAAGTACATTAAACTGACCTCGTATGAGAAATCCACTTAGACCATTACTTGTATGTTTATTGAAATTCTCATTGTGATAATTATATAATGGTATATGCATATTTGACTATAATTATAAACACGTATTTAACATTTTTTTAGCTTGATATTTCATAGTTTTATTGTATATTTAGTACTTAATTTGCTCCAAGTGTATATATAGGTCATATTTGTCTTCGTGGATAAAAAAGAGAAGAATGCGAATGAAATTGTGGCAGAAAATGAAGATTAGAAGCAATTTGGAATTATACGGATGTGTATGTGCCTATGTAAGTCTTTGTGAATGTGTAAAGCCACGATTTTAGGTGTTTTTAGAGCTACAGAATCACCTACATGACTGTGTAAGTGATTGTGTATATCCTAGAAATCCTAGTTTTCACTATAAAATGACGAGAGCAGAGGCAAAATAAAAGAAGTCGAGTTTTATAGCAGTTTGAGACATAAGACACCTAAAGACGTAACGATTTTGATCAAGGGGTGAGGAAAACATGAAGTTAACATCAACAGATTCGATAGAAAGCTACATCAAATCCAAACTTACAAGAAGATTCAATAGAGAAAAAAGTGAGATTTATGATTCCTTTGTTTTCTATTAGTTGTTCTTCATGTTTATCATTGATTTCATTTTCAGTGATTAGTAAGTAAATGTTTTTAGTGTGTAGGTGTAATAAACCCTAGTTTGGTATAACAATATGTTTTAATATTTTATTTAAAGCAATTATATTAATTGATTATTGTGATTCAATTATGTGTTTTACTCTTATTCTAATATATATGAAATATTAGTACATGATTTAATTTCATAAGATTAAGTTTAAGGAATCCTCTTGTATGAATAAATCTGCCATAATTGGAAGGAGCTACATGCAAACCTAGAGATAGGCCAACATATATATACTTGATTAGAGTCAAACATATAACAAAATTCATAAATCGATAATGCATTCCTAGGGGTTTTAACTAGAAAGATATTTGTTAATTAACTAATGAATTAGCTATTAATATTCTTGGGAGAGTTATTAACATAAGATAAGAATTTCCACGATCTAATAATCAATAATATGTTGCATGATAAAAGGTTATTAATTCAAGGATACTTAAGGGGATTTATCACCTAGACACTATGAATTGATATTTGTTTTTCTTCTAATTGTACTTGTCATGAGCTCAAAATTGTTTAATCTTAATTTAGTTTATTTTCAGCTTTATTTTTAATTAAAATGAAAAATATGATACTTAGGTTAGATAATAGCAAAAGGATATTACTAAAATTCACAGTCTTAGTGGGATTGATTCGTATTTGCCTACGCTAGCTACAGCTATGCCGTGTAATTACTGTAATTTTAATATTGGTATAAAAAATAAATCAATTATATAAGTGATCTTTTGACTTGAGATCTCCAAAGTTATCTTGTATAGGAAATACTATGTTTTGATACTACTTATGACATGTTTTAATCAAGGATAGCTCAGTCGGTAGTCATTGGATATAGCATAAACTATATAGAGGTAGTTGTTGAGTGATCAAGATTGGATTCATTATCTTATGATAATTAACGAGAATGTTTCATTGTTCTTAATTAATATTCATTTGAAAATTTCTTGGTTAAGGTGGAATGACGGTTTGTAAATGGTTTACAAATGTCATTAATTAAATCGATAGCAAATGGTGGAGAACTAATATGATTGAACTCAAAAAGGAGTAGACATTAATTTCACGTTGCATATCTAATCGAAACATTGTATGATGAAATGATTAAATTATAAGAAAAATCATGCAAGAAAAGTTTAGTCAAAACTACTTTGATATTCCTAAATATTTGGGTGGTTATGATATGTTGCTAAACACCAATCTTGATTGATATATTTGAATTGTTTGATTAGAGAATTAAAGATAAATTAAAGGAGTTTAATTTATCTAATCCTAAATATAATTTAGGATTATAATTTATATCCTTTGTGAACATTTTTAGGAACTTAATGGATTACACATAAAGAATAGGTTGAAGAGAGATTTTAGTCAAGTTAGACTTAATTGCAAAGTTTGAGAAACTCTATGATTAAATATGAGATATTCAATAAATAAGGATCAATATGAGATATTGGATCTTATTTGGGCATAATTAGTATTCAATTAGAATTATTGGTAATTCTAATTAAATTTTAATTTTAATTAAAATTAGAATTTAATTTCAATTAAATTACTAAAATGTTCATAACCTATTATAAATAAGCATAAGCATTTTCAGAAAATTTATTATGCAAAATATAATAAAAACTAATTCAAAATTAGAAGCATTGTATATGGAAAATAAAATACCATTAAATATGATCATGTATAAGAAGTTAATTATAATTTCAAAATAAATACAAAATAAAAAATGCAAGTATTAGTTTAATGAATAAAACTCATTTTCATCTTCACTTCTTATATAATTTGAGCTAAGTAAAATTTTGACCAACCTTTTAAACTTGGCCAACTTTTTTTCATTAAGTTCTAAGTTAGCATGAAGCAACTGGTTGTCCTCTCCAAAAAGTTGAACATATTGTGGTCTTGATTAGGATGAAGCAGTCAGTTTTGGTCCCAAACCCAAAACCTTTGATGTAGCCAGATCAAGTTCCAAGCACCTTGTTTTAAATATCATCTATATTTGGCTCATTTCCGTAAGATATTGATGTTTGCAATAACTCCTGCATCTTATTCTAAAATTTGAAAAACAAAATCTATATTCAATTCAAATATTATTAGTTCGTATAACGTAAATAAATAGAGTTCAGACATCCAACCTTCACCTTCCTTGTAGTGTAGAGTGTGATCCTATCGCACTGGTCTCTATGCAGTTCTTTCTGACTTTGTTTTATGAAAAGAATACAAAACACAATAAATAATATTGTGTTTATAGATATAATTGTAACTTGTAAACAAAGAAGTTACATATTCATTTCGTAGGACAACAAATGATTTGTAGCCTTGGTTGTATGGAGTTTTCATTTTTCCTCTATTAACCTGAGCTTTCTTACACTTTTCCTAAATAAATAAAAGAAATAGTCTTTAAATTGTATAACAAGATTAATGGCAGCAAATGTGGTGAGAAAGAAAACAAACCTTAACATTGACAAAGGCCCAATAATCACACATATTGCTCTAATTTTCTACAGACATCCACTCAGGGACATGTTTCCTTACCTCTTCATCCGAAGGAAAAGATTTGTAATATTAATGTAGTTGATAATGATGATCCCTGGTCCTTTGTTTCAATAATGAAGTCACACAATTTGAAACATTAGGGTTATCAATATCAACGATATTGAGCTTCTTTGTTTCAATAATGAAGTCACACAGTTTGAAACATTAGGGTTATCAATATCAACGATATTGAGCTTCATCTGTGAATGACCAGTAAAAGTGAAATTAATCTTTAAATAAGTAAAACAATATTGTATATAATTAAATAAATTAAAATTTTACTAAAACTTTATCCAAAGCATTATGTAGCAAGTTGTCTTCTTCCAACTGCTTCGCATGCTTAAGGTGAGGCAATTTAATTCTAGCAATTACCCCCAACTCGCTAGACAATTTAGCTTATTGAAGACGACCTTATGAGGTATCAATATTTATAGACAACTTTCATTCGTTGCAACTCACAACCTTTAGTTATACCTCTACTTCTTTTTCTGGTATTGATACTAGAACCTGACAACAAATGAATAATGATAAGAAAATACATATTAAACATGTAAATATATATTTGAGCATAAGTCTATTTATATGTGTTAAAAATTAACAAACCTGCAGATCCCTCTGTACTAGTTAAGGCAAATAGAGGTTCATTGGTGGATGAAGTTAATTGTTGTTGTTGCCTAGGATTTGATCGATTTTGTAGCGCCCCCTTTACCGTAGGGTACACACCGGGACGCCCACAGGTCATTCCGGTATATAACCTACGACAAGAAAGAACTACGAACAAATACTACTATACTCCACATGGCACCACAATAATAAAACATTAATATTAAATTGCAACTTTTTAAAACCAAACTTTTTCCATTTCATTTCATCAAACTCAGTAATTTACATGACTGTCAGTTTTCTCTGTCTAT
>JANZXV010046079.1:0-20156 GCA_027576455.1 Erythroxylum roigii | reverse complement strand
TACTTATTTAATGAATTATTATTTTATATTTTCAGTGAGCCTTAAGGAATTTTTTTAAAATTATTATCTTATGCATTTAGCGAGATTATTATTTTATCCCATTGGTCCAAGTCGGGACCGAAGAAAATTATTATTTAATCGAAGTTATTAATTTATCGAATATTCATTTATCGAGATTTTAACGTAGATGGAACCAAAAAACGGGCTTATTCATACTTGCTGGGGCTCGTCGGTGCCGTAAAACTTGTGCCCCTGTTTTCAACAGTAGCACAGAGTCACAATGGCTAGTCTGGTCCGATATTAAAACCATACTTGGACTTCAGAAGCTTTCTTTTTAACCCTCTTTTTCTCGATAAAAGGAAATTTATGGTTGGGATGGTAGTATTGTTATTTCTATCAAAATACTGACCTCATTACGAATCACACGCGCCTTTAATAGAAATAAATAATGCGCGACCAATAAAAACCCGAACCATCTCTTTTGTGTTCTATCTTCTATGGATGATCTACCGCCATCATTAATCACCGAGATTCTGAGTCGACTCGCCGATTCTGCCGATCTCGCTCGGTGCCGAGTCGCTTCTAAATACCTAAACGCTCTCTCCCGGGAGGTTCGGTCGATCAACCTCTTCTGCACCTTACCTCGGTACTACCAGTCCCGGTCACAGGAGTCCAAATCGGCGATCACACCGTTTAAGGCTATTTTCAATGCTCTGGTTAACAATTCAAGGTCCGTCGAATCTGTTTCCATTGGCGTTGATAAGTCTCTTGCCGGAATTTCGTACGACGACGTCGATGACGAGTCTGATGACTTGTATCTGACGGATGCCACGTTTGTGAAAGAGTGGTTGCCGAGGGTTTCTGGAGACTTGAGGTCGTTGTCGATTTCGGACTTTTGGGTTCAGTCTTGTTGGCGAAAATCGGATATCTTGGCGTTGATTTCTTTGTACTGTGAGTTTGCTCGTACATGTCTATTTCATTTACAATTTCATTCTTAGTAAGAGGTTGTATTGGTTTTGGAAACGTTGATAAGTGTGAGGTTTTGGTATGAGGTGCCTTTTCGATATGGTAGTTAAGAGATGGGATTAATTGGATTCCTAGTTGATGTTAGCTTGATTCTAAGTTGCAAGAGAGACTAATTTCTTAAAATGTCCGTTGAGATTGATTCCTAGTAGCTATTCAGGGACTTCTCAGTCAGCACAATAGTATGGAATAATTAAAAAAAGAAAAGGTTGTAAGATGCAGCTAGCTTGAAGATGACGAATGATCGCAACTGATTCTATTGGCATTTTGTTCTGTAATGAATTTACAAAAAGTGAATCCTTACGTCTTTGGACGACAGTTGGATGGTTATTTGATTCTATCTTGTTAAGATTTGATTAAAGAACGCAGATTAATTTTTCATAATCTGGTCAAGTAATTGGTTACTGTACTGGACCTTCAAGAGAAAGCTTATGAACTATTCTTATGGTTTTCTTTATGGGAAGAGCAAAATGTAACTATCTAAGATAGTAGGTATAAGTCAATGACAAGCTAAAATTTTAAAAGATTCTCCATCTCACTCAGTGATAGAACCTAAAAATCAAGGTTTTCAGTTACTCCCTTTAACCAGGTGTTAACAGTTCGCATTAAGTTTTTTTGGTTTTTGATTTTGACGAGTACACTTTATCAATACATACGAATGACTTCTTTATCTCCACTTACAGGTCAAGATCTTCTGAGACTTGAGGTGAAGAATGCTTGGCTATCAGTGGATGGTCTAAACCCAATACCCAAGCTCACAAGTTTGACACTAGAGTTCATTAGGCTAGATGATGAAGACCTAACCCAGGTTAATTATTGCTTTCCTGGCCTGCAAGTTCTAAATTTGATAGGAGTTGGAGGACTTAAAGAACCAAAGATTAGTCTCTTATGCCTCAAAAAATGTTATTGGACAGTGTCCAATGCTCCGCTTTCAGTTGCCATATTTGCACCGAACCTTGTGGAGCTCAAGCTAAAATGTGTCAAGCCCAAATCCCTTGTTCTTGAAACTCCACAGTTGTGTAATTTATATCTTTCTCTTGAGGAAGCAAACAAGTTAGAAATAAAAGAATTTCTTAGTTTGGAGAACCTCAAGCTCCAATCAGCAAATCTTTCTGCCCTCATAAGTTCATTTCCTTCAAATAGCAAAATTACAAAGCTAGTAGTAGATTCCTTGAAAGTCATCCAACCTAATGAACTGATGAAGCTTAGTCTAGAGGGATTATTTGATGCGTTTCCAAATACACGCTCTCTTGTGCTGGGGTCTCGCGTGTGGTCTGAAATGGAGACCTGTTTCTCTACTGGTGGTTTTCGGAGAAGAGGAGGGATGAAAAGTCTTAAAGAATTGAGTGCGCAATTAGTGCTCCAAGACAGTAATGTTACTTGGTGGTTCATTTCCTGTATATTGGATGAATGTGTCAACTTATCAGCTGTTACCTTGCTCGTCCACCATGGTGTTGATCGCCACAGTGCCAGCGCCCTTATTGGCAGGTGTATGGCTCGTCAACCTAGAGTTAAATGGAGATTGGTGATGCAGAAGAAAGGAACAGAACATACATGGATCTCTGATGGCTTTTAATGGGCTACCAAAGTTAATATGACATGTGATCTGTTGAAAACCTTTTGCTCATATGCATATCTTATATTCATGGCTTCAATTCAGGTGTTCTCTCTTTGTGAACATAATGTACATAGTTTCACAGTTTCTTTCTTTAGGGTGCAAAGTTTCTTACTTAGTCTGCTCATTTCTGAAAGACACGAGCATCTCTTGATGGGTGTCTGTTGTACAGTTTTTATGACATGCATGTTTTGGGAACTCGGTGTGATCATGAGTATAGACCGTTCCCAAACTTTTATTTATTAGACATGCTATGTTCTTTTGCATTGGACCATTTGAATACAATGTTACTACATGAAAGCTTGTACACTTGTTCATTTCAATCATAGGGAGTCCGGTTCATTTTGTTAATTGTGTCTACCATGTTGTTGGATTAGTGGTAATTGCAACATTGTTACTTAGCTAATGCTTATGCACCCCCGTGGAGATAGAAATGAGCCTAGTTGGGATTAACAGGGGCAATTAATAGGAATAGAATCTTTTCATCACTGAGATTCAAATGGGAAAATGACCGGCACTAGGTAGAGCGTCCCTGTACTTTCTCAATGACTTAGAACTATACCTTAACTATACTTTCTCAGAAAATGCAATTGTTTCTCTAATAAAATAAATTTATATTCATATAATAGTAATTATAAAAGAAAGTTGGTAAGTTGAATGTTGAACTTTTGGCAAATGAAAAAGAAAGTTGAAAAGTGAATTAAGGGGACCTATTTTATACTCCTAATGTTTGTGATACTTGAATGTATCAAATATTTTTTTTGAAAATAGAAAATTGAATTAATAAAGAAGGATAAAGTTACAGAGACTAAGATATCCAATCTCCAACGTATAGCAATTTAGAACTTTAAAACTTCGTTAACCAAGTGGAACAAGGTGTGGCAGTAATGTCAAGTCCTTGGCGCCTTTAACAATCGTCTTGCGTTACTTTCTTCCATCTGGCCAGCGCCAGCATTCCCATTAGGGATGGCAATTGTACCCTAACTTGATGGGTACCCGATAAAATTACCAGAACGAGGGCTAGTATGGAGAGCAAATTTTTACCCGTGAGGTAGGTATGGGGGGTTAACAAAAATACCCGTCGGGTATCGGGGCGGGTATGGGGGGTAGGTTTACCCATTTACCCGTTATATAGTAATTACAATTTTGCCATTATATATATATACATACAAATCCAGCAATTACCCAAATTCCTAATTCAATTCTTCCTCAATCCATTTCCCATCAACGCAGCAAACGAGTAAACGGGTACCCGATGGGGGTCAAACTCCCAACGGGTACGAGTATGGGGGTGCCAAAAAAATCCCCGACGGAAAAGGGGGCGGGTATGGAGGTAGAGGCGGGTACGGGGGATGGCATACCCGCCCCGTTGCCATCCCTAATTCCCATGACAATGAAAAAGGATCTTCTTCCGATTTGAAGGGAGGTTTCTGTTCTATACAATGCTGCTTCGGGCTACCTGCTCCCACTCGAAGAAGCTCTACCATGAACTGCTTTTCAAACAGATCTCTATATACGTAAATAGGAAGGAACATTTGAGCTGCAAGTTAGTTGTAGTTTCTTAGTCATAACAAGCTCCCGAATTTCAGCGATTATTAAGGAGATCAAACATTCTTTAGTAGATGATTTGTTCTTGAAACGTCGAGGATTCTGTTCCCTCCAAAGCAAGTAGATACAAACTCCCAAGACAATAATATGAACAGGTAATTGCGTTGAGAGACCATTAGTAATATCTAAAATAGATATCCCAGGATCCGTCCAAGAACATAGAGTAGCGACGTATTCCTATACTGTTTTGTTGAAATGACATTTTAAAAAAAAGGGTAGTTACAAGATTCAATATGCAAGGAGCACATGGGACAATATTTGTCCATTTGCACATACGGTATTCGGTCTGCTGTAGATAGTTTGTTATGGATGGCCAGCCAGAAGATGAAAGATATCTTTGGCGTTAGATGCTTACTCCATACCGTAGTAGCCCAAGAAACTGTGGATCGATGCCCACGTAAATTATCACATATGATTCTCTTTGTGAGTTTGCCAAGTGGAATTCCTTTCCAGAAGAAGACGTCAGGTTCATAAGGTGTGGGAGGGTAGCTAGGCTAAAAATGCATTAGAATTCTAGGAAAATTCCATGAGTTTATGTCAATAAAAGATCCCATCCATATTTTTAATGGAAATGAAGAGGAAGCTCTTGAAAGATTCGTCAGTTGTATTAAGGGGCCCTGCTAGACCAATTGTCATACCATAAGGAAACCAAACGACCATCCTTAATTTCACATGAACTCTCATGTTGTACAATATCTCTTAACTTTAGTAGTTGAGTGAGGCAAAAAGAATGTGTAGCTTTTGGTTTAATAGCCCATATGTTGTTCCCTATAAGGAAGTAAACATGTAACCACTTTATCCACAGGCTCTTCTTGTCTTCCAGTACCCACCAGAATCTCTTGAGAATCAGAGAATGGTTAGGAGCTTTGATGGAGAGGATGCTCAGACCTCCTTCTTATTTCGGAAAACATATGTCAGCCCATTTCACCTTCGCTGCTCCAGGGTTACCATTCGAGTGACTCCATAAGAAGGATCTAAGAATCCTTTCTATCGCTTTGATAATGGTTTGAGATAAGAAGATACGAGAGCTCCGATACACATGCAAAGAATTAAGAACTGATTTAACAAGTTGAAGCTTACCCGCATAGGAAAGTGATTTATTCACCCATGACTTTACTCTCTTCTGGATCCTGTCTAAAAGAGGGTGATAATCAAAATAGTTTAACCTCTTTGTCGACACTAGAAGACCAAGGTAGAGGAGAGGAGGATATTGCAATTTCATGCCTGTTGCCTTTGTAATAGTGGTTTCCAGGTTGGTTGCACCTTTAGACAATAGGAAATGACTTTTATTCAAATTAATTTGAAGACTAGAAACATGCTTAAACACAATGAGGACATGCATATAAGAGTGGATTGACTCCAAATCAGCTCTACAAAATAGAAGAAGGTCATCTGCAAGGCAGAGGTTAGTAAGGTCAAGTTTCTTGCACTTTATATGGTGTTTGAAATTGGGATTTGAAATAGTCTCCTTCATTATGATTGCATTAAGGATTTCCATGGCAAGTATAAAAAGGTAGGGGAAAATGGGGTCACCCTGTCTAAGACCTCCTGCGATTTTGAAGTAATGGGAAGGAGATCCATTAATCAGAACAGAAAAGGAAGCTGAGGTGATACATTCTATAACCCATTTGATAAATTGATCTGGAAAACCAAAAACTTCCAGCATAGATTGTAGGAATTTCCAGCTAATACTATCAAATGCTTTGTGGAAGTCAATCTTCATTGTGCAATTTGGAGGGCTATTAGAAGTGGAGTAACCCTTCAATAGCTCTTGAACAATAAGTATGTTGTCTCTGATGTACCTATCCGACAAGAAAGCACTTTAGTTTTCATTAATCAAGGGAGCTAGAACTTTCTTCAATCTAGCTACCAGAATCTTAGAGATCACTTTATAAAGAAATTCTGCACATGAAATGGGACGATAATCAACAAAGCTTGTTAGATTTGAACCGTTAGGAATCAGGCACAAGAATGTTTTGTTGATTTCCTTAAAAAGTACTCCGTTTATGAAGAATTCATCAATGGACTCCTTAACAAAACCACCAATTATATTCCAAGAACGTTGGTAAAAATATCCATTAAATCCATCTGGCCCTGGGGCTTTCTTACCATTCATTCCAAAAACACATTTCTCATTCTCATTATCCTCCACTGGATTAGTTAACATATCAAAATCAGAGTGTGGAATTTGTTGTAGGTTGAGTTGTTGTAGATTCCTATGTGAAACATTTGTTAATGCTTCAGTACCAAGAGAAGAACTAAAGAATCTAAAAGCTTCTTCATGAATATCCTTCGGATTCTGGATGACAGTGCTATTATGAGAAGTAATGGAATAGATTTTGTTGTAGTTCTTTCTGGATAATATCAAATGGAAAAAAATTGAGTACAACTATCCCCATCTTGTAGCCAATTAATCTGAGCTCTCTATTGCAAAAGAGAAGAGTGATTACTTATTGCTTGAAGATAACTGGTGAGAGCTAGTTTCTCTTGGTCAATGAGAGATTGAGTCTCTGGATTAGAGGATAACATATTTTGCACCCTGATCAATTCCAATCTGGTATTATTGATAGCTTCAACAGTAGGTCCTTTGGAAGATTTCAGAAGTTTAAGCTCTTGCTTAATAAGTTTCAACTTCTAGATACAACAGAATTGTTTTGTCCCCCTAATATTGTGCATAGCTCCTTTCCTACAAGCAACATCAAAACCCGGATCTTTAACCAAGTAGTTGTTGAACCGAAAAGGATGGTGATTAGCAGCAGGAGTGGACAAATTCAAGACAAGAATGGGAGTATGGTCCGAGAATAAAGGATCCATAAAATTAGCTAGACTGTTGAGGAAATTTTGTAGCCAAAGTTCATTAACTAGAGCTCTATCTAGTTTTTTCCTAATGAACCAACTTGCTTTTTGCTTGTTTGACCACGTGAATGAGTAACCAATAAAATTGAGATTAGTCAGCCTTACATGTTCAACACATTCACATAGATCAGTTGAGAAATTTCTCAAACTGGTGTTGCCCTGAGCTTCGGATGCATAGAGAGTGGAGTTGAAATCCCCACATATGAGTCATGGTTTATTGATATTAACACTAAATTATCGGATGTTATTCCAGAGATCTCTAAGTTGGAATTCAAAGTTGCTAGCATAAATATATATGTTACCTTGCAACAGTAAGATTTGAAGATTCATAACCTGCTCATTTGCTTCTAGAAGTTCTACTTTAATCTCATCTGAATTGAAGCATACTATTATCCTTCCATAGGTATGATGACTGTGATTTGAAAGTAATCTCCATTGAGGACCCAAAATATTCAACTTATTCAGGTTCACCAACCTCACTTTCATTTCAAGTAAACCAAGTAAGAGGGGTTTTTCTCTCCAAACAAAATCCTTTAGAGTTAGTAATTTAGAAGGGCAATTTATTCCTCTAACATTCTAAGCCAAAATAGTCATGTTAAATAGAGGTTCTTTTGAGGCCTTTATCTTTGCCCCGTTGGGATTTCTTTTTGAAATAGATTAGAAGTTCCCACTATCTTCATCTTTAGTAATGCCCTGAGAAAGATTTGAAGTATCCTTTGCCTTTTGAGGTGAAACATTTGTGCAAATTGTCTCCTTATGTTGGGAATCTGCAATTTCAGGTAAGGTTTCTAGATAAGGAGGAGCCTTATTAGACATAATAATTTCCACAATAGCAGAAGTTCCCAATGTATCAGTATCTCTATCTAGAGCAGAACTATCCTTTTTCTATATAGATTCTATTTCAAGATTAATTGAAGAGAGGTTTACCTCATCACAGGAACATTCAAGCTTTTAGAATTTTGGTTTTCACCAGAAAGACATTCTTCCTCTTGATTCAGCAACTCTTGATAGTTACCAGTCTTGAAGATTTTACTTGTAGGTCTCCAAATAGCAATTTAATCCTTTGTAGGGGGCCTCCAATGATAGGAAATTGCAATGCTATCCTCCCATAATTGATTCCCGTCTCTTAGCCTCATGATTGGTATTTCAATGAGAAGATCTTTCGATACTTCAATACTGACACAAATACGGGCATAACCAATTCTTCTCTTAATAGTCGTGTTCTCATCCATGCATAAAGGTTTCCCAATATAGCTAGCTAATTGGCTAAGGCCTTGAGTTGTCCAATACTCTAGGGGAACATTATGGAAGTTAATCCATATAGGAAGATTTTGAATTTTGATGGTTTCAAGTTTCAGTCCAGGTTGCCAGATTTGCAAAAATATTGGTTGACTCCCGAAGTGCCATTAACCCTCCTCAAGTATTTTATGAGCTGCTGATATGGAGGTGAAGGAGAAAAGGATAAGGCTATCTTCAGATAGCAGGACATCAACAAGGCCTCTATTTTTCCATAATTTATTAGCCCAACGCAATATTAAAGGAAATGTTGGTATGTGATATAGAAAAAAACCCACTAATGTTGCTTTCCAACAATTTGCTCCTTCTTAGAGCGTAGCCAAATCTGGACAAACAATGAGTTTCCCTTCAATTTCACTAAGTGGTTTATAAGAAAGAGTAGAGGCGATGGTGTCCCTAACTACTTGTTTCCACGCTTTCTGGGAATTAGAAACAATACCAGACATAGAAGGCAGGGGAGTTTGAGAGGGGGGATGGGTCGGAAGGTAAAGGTGGGAAATCATCAGCGTTGTGGGATGAGGGGTCTGGCATGATGAAGAAAGACGAGGCGGGAAATAAATTGAAAAGGGGGAAAGACTAGAATGCCCTCATAGGAGATTCCAGAAGTGGGAGTAGTGGGTATGAAGATGGAGACTGGAATAATGAAGAGAAGAAGCCAAAAAGAAGGGGAAACAATGTAGGGGGAGGATTCGAAAGAAGGAACAAGAGTTGTTGAACGTATCAAATATGATAGAAGTTGCATCAATTTAAAAGAAATTGTGCCATTTATGAGTGAAAATGACGGACTGTGAAGACTTTAGAATGCTTGGAAAATGTTATTGCATTGCTGGACCCTTTGTATAGTGGGGTGAATTCCCTTCCAAAGGTTGGTGTACAAGAAAAAGAACCGGATGTCAGGCCTCGATAGGCTGCTAGCTAACACTTATTCCCTGTTGTTTCATTTTCTCACCGTACAGGTTCAAGTCAGCTTGGTTCCTGAAACAAATATATTACATGTACTGCTAATCTCCAATCAAAATCCAACTTTATCTAGAAAAACATTCATATTGATGGAAAAATAGCACTCAACATTAAGATATTGTACCAAGTTATGGAATTAGCCAGTATTAACAAAAAGTTTTAGTTAATACTAAGACCAAAATAAGAAAATATAAAAGTTTAAGAATTAAATTTTAAAAAAATCTTAACCTTGATCTTGTAAAGTTAATGATCAAATCTCTCAATCTTCCTTTTCACTATCATTATCTTTCGATACTACTCGTCACCAGTGTAAGAAATATTATCCAACATATAGATGAACTATAGGATCTTTCTAACATATGCCCCATTAATTTAAATCCAATCACTTACTTTGATTTAATTACAAACCACCGGTTAAAAGACGCTTGAAAGGAACTCATTTCTTCCATAATTTTTCATTTAATAATGCTTGAAAGGAACTCATTTCTTTCGTAATTGTTCATTTAATAATGTTTAGTGTTATCAGCATACCTTAACATATTATCTCATATTTATAGATAATATCAATTTGCTAATTGATCATCAACAATTAACAAACGAAAGGTCACATCCTAAACTCATCAAGTGTGTCTGTCTATTATCATCTCCCACTCACACATGATAAGTTTAGATAATATGATTTCTTCTTGTTCTCGTACTTGTCCAATAATCCTTATAATTAGCATACGATGAGGGCACATAGTCATATATTTGTTAGGAATGTATAACTTCTCAATTAGAATTGATCCTTGAGTATATAATGTATGTTATACTCCAGGTCATATCTAGCATTTCAATCTCCTTTAATCTCATTTATTTTATTGTGTTATAAATCTATTCAATTTTCTTATTCAAAGTCAGTAGCCACATTTGAATACCATCTTATACGAGTCAACAATCAGAAAATGACCTTCCTCTGTTCTCAATTCCCTTCAATTGAATTTAATTTGCTTTCCTATAAGTGTCTCATAAGATCATATCAAACATGATCTTCTAGTAATATTCTAAAGTAGCAAACCTTAAATTTAACTCTTAAGAATTAGATGAGAATCCTAAAGGTATGTTATGAGATTCCCTTAACCACTAGGTTCTCACACATTGTGAGTTAAGATCTTTGAACTTACACTAATCTCTTTTATGGTCATTTTTGCACACATTATAAAAGTCATATGCTACGGTGTCATCTCCCATTAATTAGGAGCATATGTCTTTCATAAATGCAATGCTGGACAAATGTTAGTTCAAACATACTTAATATTTAACCTAAGTTCACTTATCTACTCTTAACTTTATCTTTCCAAACACTCACCTAGCAACTATAAACAGATATAGTAACTATATGATCACTCCAAACCAATTTCCTTTTGACTTATCATCTAAATTGACATTTATGGTTTAAGTTTCTTACTTCAGCTCTCTATTATCAACTTGATAATAGACATAAAATTTGTCTCTTCTTTAGTCTTCACAAATACTAGAGTTGATTGCCCGTGTGAGAAGGTCAATCTTTTATCTGTCTGACATAATTTTGATTCACACAAAAAATGTCATACAAAGTAAACATATTTCAACATTAAGTAATTATTATTACTTAATAAACAATGTCAACCTGTGTGTATTTATACATGATAATACATTGAATAAATAAACATAGAGAAATGTTAATCAATTACATTTCAATATCTATGTAATTATAGTGACTTTATATGCACAATATATGTATCTTAAGAAATTGACTTTGTCATTGGACCTGCTACTATATCTCGTGTAGATATATACTTCATATTCACTTATTATTGTGCAACTTTATTTTTCATATAATTGTACTTGGTATCTATATGCTTGGTTTTACAGTAAAATTTAGGGCCTTTTATATAAGCGATTATTTCTTAATTGAAACATTTGATTATTAATGGATCAATCTCACTTTAAGTAACCCTTAAAATAACCAAGAATCGTCTAAGCCACATAACTACTTGTACTACTGTTGAAAATGCTATAAATTTAACTTTTATTATGGATAAAGCAATACATGATTGTTTCTTACTTTTCTATGATATAACATCATTGTTAAGTAAGAAAACAAATCCATAGGTAGATTTTCTTCCATTTACATCTTCTCCCTAGTCTGCATTTGTATACCCTTGTATATGTTGATTGTTGCCTTAATAACATAGTCTATAACCAACAATACCCTTTAAATACCTTAATATTTCTTTATTGCTTTTCAATATGCTTATCCTATATTTGATTGATATATGCTCACCATCCTAATAGCGTAACAAATATCTGGCCTTGTACACATCATGACATACATGAGACTTCCAACTACACTATAATAGGAAATTTTCTTCATTTGTTCCATTTATTATGGTGTAGATGGGTAAAAATTCTTATTGAGACCTTCACTTTTGTAATACGATTATCTATTGGTTTGCAATCTTGTTTATGGAATTGTTCTAAAATCTTTTGAATATAAGTCAATTAAGAAACTGACAATAATCTCTTTAAACGATCTCTTGAAATCTTAACTCTAAGAATGTATATAGCTTTACCTGTCTTTCACCTCAATTTTATATGATAATCAATCTTTTATTTGCTTAACAATCTCACAGACATTACAAGAAATCAAAATGTAATCCACCTATAAAGATAAAATTCTAAATTTATCTTTAGATCTCTTAATATATACACAGTGATCTTCATCAAGGATATGAAAATCATATGAAATGATTACATTATGAAAATGTATATATTACTGTCTTGAAAGGAGCTTCAGACTATAAATCAATTTCAATAACTGACACACGTTATGTTCTTGGCTTGTCTCTATGAAACCTGCAGGTTACTCCATATAGATTTTTTAATTCTTTATTTTAAAAAGCATTCATTACATTTATTTCATGTAATTCAAGATCCAAACTGGCTACTATAGCTAAGATTAGATGAATTTAAGTAAACCTCATAACAAGTGAAAATGTTTCGTTATAATTGATTCCCTCATGTTGTGTATATCTTTTCGTCACAAGGCGTGCTTTGTATCTTTTGGTATTACCATCAATGTTTTGTTTTATTTTGATCTTGTGGGATAATCATGTGAATTTGTTCTTCTATTTTAAAATGATGTCAGGGAATAATCCCACAATTACTTTAGCGTAAATGTAGTTCGTGAGAAACAAATTCATCAATGTCTTGATTACTCCCACTTAAATCAAATACGATAAGTAAACTTTCACTATATTATTATCTTAATTGTCCTTGAGTTGATTCTTCAAGTTTTGGATTACTGCCACTCTGATAAAGTCCCTATTCATGATTCTCAGTAATTGAATCATTTTGATCAAGATTTTCATATAGAAATAGATTTTTCCTATTTCACCCTGCTTAGAAAATCATTCTCTAAGAATGTGACATATCTCGATTTGAATTTAATTACTTTATTACCTTGTCTAACTATGAAACATATCCTTTCAAGTGTTTAGAGTATCTAATAAAGATGCTTTTCTTCCCTCTTTGGCCTAGTTTCCTATATCTATGAGAGAGATTATGAACATAGGCATCACATCCTTATGGTCTTAGATGTTCCATGTTAGGTTTTCTTCATATCCATAACTCATACGAAGTGTTTGTAACTAATTTTATAAGCACTTGATTAAGTACATAAGTGGTTATAAGCAATGTATCACCCTAATAGGTGATAGGTAGATTTTTTGGTGCCACCACAGACCTAACCATCTTTATTAACATTCTATTGCGTCTTTCCACAATGCCATTTGTTGTGGGGTTCATAGAATAGTTAAACATCTTCTTATTCCTTTTTTATCACACATCTTTAACTTATCAAACAAGAATTCTTATCCTTAATCAGTTCTTAATGCTTTTATTTTCCTGTCTAATTGATTCTCTGCTAAAATCACATATTTTATTAAACAGCTTAATATTTCTGATTTGAGAGAAAATAGATAGACATGTCTATACAGAGTATAGCCATTTATAAAAGTGATGAGGTGCACACCGCCACGTTGTGTCCTTACATTCATTAAACCACATATGTCTAAATGAATTAATCACAATAGATAGGAAGCTTGTGTTCCCTTTCCAATTGACTTTTATATCATTTTACCAGCTAGACAATGATTATGAATAGGTAAATCTACTAGATATAAATTACCTAAGATGCCTTCTTTTGTTAATCAACTTATTTGATTTTGACCAATGTGACATACTATAGTGTGCCACAAAATTACATCATTATAGGAATTACTAGATGATGTAAACAAAGAATAACTTATATTATTATTTGAATAAATAACATCCAAAACAATAAAATCTTCTAACATAAAACCATGACCATAATAAATATTTCTAAGATATAAATCCATACCACTACTTTGTAAATTTACATCAAAACCAAGATTTATTAAAACTAACACAGAGATCAATTTCCATATAATCTTTGGATCATACAATACTTCATGTAGGATCAAGGATTGATTACGACGCATGTCTAATTTGTAGGTTCCAATCCTTTGTATAACAACCCTTGAGTTGTCTCCTACATAAATCCATCATGTTCCATATAGGATTTTCTGAAATTCCATGAAGGCATCCCTTCATTATATAGTTGGTTGCTCCGAATCTCCAATCTACAAAGGATGTGATTTAGTTAGTAAAACAAAACTAGAGACATTTATAGAACAAATGTCTATACAATAAGATTGTACCTTTTGGGGCTTTTTATAATCCCAAGCAAAGTAACCCTTATTATCATAATTCAAACACTTGACTTTTTCACGTTTTCTTCTTAAAAGGTCGTTTTCCTTTTCTATTCTAGTTTTATTTCTCCTTTTTAAGTCTTGAGTATAATGGGTATATTTCTTATCCCTTTTTCATTTTGATCCACCTTGTTGTTTTTGCTTTAGGTTCACAACTCCATATGAGCTGGAACTAGCTGCATATACCTCTGAGGAAAACTTTGAGACTTCAAGACATTCTTCTTCTAATATAAGATGCCTCGTAGCATCTTCCATTATCTTGATACTCTCATTGTGATTTAAATGCATCTTCATATACTCCCAACTCTGAGGTAATGACGGAGTCACAACTTGTACTTCTTGCATATATGATAATTTATGACCAACATGATGCTACTCGCTTATCATGATGTCTCGTATGCTTTTACATTATCTGATCCAGTCATTTCTTATATGTCTCTAACTTAATAGCGAGTGACTTTACTTTGGTCATTGAGATGCCTCTAAAATGTGCAGCTAAAGTGGAGCACATGTCCTTAACAGTGTCATATCTACAGAACTCACATATGATATCATTATTCATATTGCTCATAAATGCAATACGAGCCAATGAGTTCTTTTTCTTCCAAGTTTCACAAGCATCACAATCCCTTTTATGTTGGGTCGTATTGCCTTCCTCAAGAACATCACTATATTTAATAGTTCGAGAGCCTCTTGCTCTTCCAGTACATATTGGATTCATGTTCCAAATCTCATAATTGTCTCCATTTAATTTTTCACTCTTGTTGAGTTTGGCAATGATATTCCTTGATGCAGTAGTCACAATGGAAACATAAAATTTTTACAAAAAGAAATATTATACTTGCACATTGTTGTCATGTCATACATACATATATGGAATAATTAGATTTCAATTGTCTATGAAATCGAAAGAGTATGTATGTTCTCAATTATCATTCATATAATCATACCCAAGAAGTTTTTCAAAACAAAACATTCATATAACATATTTTGATAAAACGAAATAATATCAAACTTGGCATACATTAAAGGACATAATTTGTCTGCGTCATTACGACAACTGAGTTCAATATGTAATAATGAACACTACATGGAATAAAGTTATGAATTCATGTGATAGAGTCTTAGAAGCTGGATATTTTATTGTTCTAATTATTTCGAGTGGAAGGCCAATCAGATATAGAGTCCAAATCATTCTTTTCATTGAGCTTCTCTCATAAAGTTTATCATCAATCATCTACATGATTTCACCTCATGCCATTCTAAGTTCCAAAGTATGCTCAATAGTTCACTTTCAGGTTATGGAAAGTTGAGAAAAAGGTTATGTACTTAACTTCAACTTCTATGAAAACCAAATAACCTCCAAAATACAACTTATGCATTAAGTGATTAACAGTAATAACATGTTGTATTATATCTTCTCTAGGAAGATATCACATCTAGAGTAATTGTAACATAATGATAAATCATCTCATCTGTGTTGTGGTCCGTATACTTTTGGTTGTCTTTTATGTGATCAACATTTTCCTAAGAACACATTTTCAAGAATTAGACGCTGCTCATATAACTAGAAATCATCAAATGGATACATGAACTCATGCTCGAAATAAATGTTCATTACAATTTACTCAGCGTCACAATTTCCATACGATACGAACAAATCATATTGAAATCATAGTTATTTCATTTTAATTAGAAATATATTTCTAATTATTATAGAACCAATCAAATTAATTTTTAAAATTATAAAATTATTTCGAATTCTCATTGCACTAATAATGTCAATTTATTTAATTTATTATTAATAGAAACTTATTTCTAATTAATATTGAACTAATCAAATATTTTTTAAAAAAGTTATACTTCACTTAAAAACTTATTTCTATATATGATAATGAGTTCCTATAAGTCCAAACTTGTAACTGAAAATTTTGGCCTATAATGTTTTTTTCACCCGACGGAACTACCACTCATGGAAGGGATGTTGGGTCAGAAGTATATCTCGACGGAAGCAACGTCGAAGAATATTGGTGACAAAGGCAGAAGCAATGTCTCCACCATTCACCAAAGCATTTCCGTCAAGAGAGAGTGCCACCTGCATCAGACGTCCTAACACCAGCTAGTGCTTCCTCCTAACACTTTACATCCGGCGGCATGGAGTGGTGTGTGGACTCATCTACTCAGGTGTTCTGGGCTGTTTAATTTTTTTCTTCTAATTTTTCAGAATCACAATACAATACTGGTGTTTTGTCAAGTAGTGTAAATATCATTGATTCCCAATTATTTTGTAGACGTCTGTCTGGATCTTTCGTTTGTTTGGAAAATTGGAACTCAGTTTCGTTTCTACTACAAATTCTGTTATGGTTTAATTTGCTGTTTTATTTTTTATATAGTGTTTGTAGTTTGTGTGTATACTTTTCTGTAAACATCACGCCATGTTTATGCCAAATAAACTATACAATTTTCATCAAATGATAAATTGCAAATATCTTTTGGTAAAGATTGTACAGTCTGCTTTGAATGATTCAGAGCTTAAATTTATCCCTTCAAAATTTAAGAGATGTTCTATTATAAACTAATAGCTATTTGCCTATTTCATGATTGTGTGTGTTTCTCGTTTGTAATGGGTTAGAGCCAACACAAGGATTCCAAATTTTTCTATGAATCTATTGTTTTCCTTTTAAGTTTTGCAACTTTACAAAGATTTGTTTTTTTAATCCTTAGATTATTTTCTTTAAAATTTTCCAAAATACATGATGATGATTGATTTTGCTTTAACCACTACAAGTTTGGTTTTCAATCTTTTATTTTGTTTAATCTAAAGAAAATGTCGTCATTGTCAAAATGGGTAGTCCTATTCTGGCTTGCGTTTTGTGCTTGGTTGGGTGCTTTGCGATTTTTTTTCGTAATTAAAGCAGTTATTATAAACCAGTGATCTCCATTTTCCACAGACGAGATGAAAGATTTTTCAAACTTTGTTGGTCATTTGGACGTTTTTTGGATTAAACAAAGTAAAGTGTCCTTTCCTTGGGTTCAAGCTCTGTTAGTTTATCAATCTGACTTGTCATTTGAAAAGAATTGTCATTGAGAAGAAAATGGCCTCTCTGAAATGATTACGTGCTAATTGTGACAGTATATTTAGAAATGCTCTAAGAATGAGTTTTAATTGAATTATGCTCTGTTTGTAATACTTTCCTTATAATGGTTGATCGTTATCATAGTCAACTATAATTTTAGTATTATGTTTCAATGATCTACAGTTTTTGATTATCATTGAAATACATTCTAAAATACAAACTTTTGACTTAAAAACTTTCCACTTTTAATATAAACAAATAGTGGGACTTTTTTTTTTATTTTAAGCTACTTCAATGCCAAGATAGATATTAGACAAGCATATAATAATATTACATTCAAATTGTTAGTTTTCAACTAATTGAAAAGGAGGGTGAATTGGGTGTTTATAAAAATTAAAAAAAATTGTAACTAATGTGCTCATCAACAACTATCAATATAAATGAGAATAAAAGGAATTGGTTAATATAAATTAATTAAAAATTGAAAAATAATTTTAAAAAGGTAGGGAATAAAAAATGCAAATTTGTTTATATTGATTTGATAGACAATCCTTGTCTATGTCAACTCCCAAAACTCCTCTTGGAGTTCTACTATAATGTTTATTAAGGCAAAGAATAATCTTTGTACAATATTTATTGAAAAAGAAGAACTCTTTTATAATCTTCTTCCAAGGTGAAAAAGAATTTTAATGTCACTTGGATCACTTTCTAGTACAATAATATAATGCTCTAATCAAATCTTACGGCTCAGAATACCGCACTTTATTACTTGATAACTCCAAGAGGCTCACTCACATAAACATAAGATAACGATGCTTAAATGATTGAAAATACTTATAAATATATGTAAATATACTCAAATACTTCTTAATGCTAAAAATAATGAGAAAACATATATCTACAAGGTTTCGGGTATTAGCCATTAGAGTAAAAAACTAGTCATTATAATGGCTAACTGTAAATCATTAGTCGAACAGTATGCATTGAATGAACAAATTCACTAGTCATTGAGACATCGATCGACCAGTGGGCATACTGGTCGACTAATACGGCACATTGACCAATTAATACATCATCTAATCTTAAAACAAATTCTCAGTATATCAAACTTAAAAATTTTAATTTATATTAGTCGACCACTAACCTATATAGGTTGACCAATCCTGCTAAAAATATGATTTTAACAACTTCAAATTCTCAAGCCCAATTAGGTTAATGTAATTATGATTTAAACACCTCCCAAAACGTTCCCTAAAGAATGTTTGAAAGATTAAAAGATTGTTTTATTAAAATCAAAAGCTTTAATAGGTCTTGATAAATGAAAAGACTCATACAATGAAGTAAGATGAAATGCTTATGCATTGTGAGCCTTTCAGATTATCAAATTAATAAAGTAAGATTAAAATTAATAATACAAAATGTAAAATTAACTTAAATGAACCTTAATCTTCTTTTGTTCTTAGTTTGATATTTATTTTCATTGTTGCAAACGTCAACTTCTCTTTATCAACTTCATGAACTATTTTCTCGTCTTTATGTCCTCATTTCAATTTTATATTATTTTTATTAAAATAATAAACTCATTAGTAATACTTACGATTTTTAATCTTTAAAATATCGATTGGTACCTCTCTTAGTTCAACAATGTCCCATTTTTATGATGACAATATTTATGATATTAAAGAACAACAATAAAGTTAAGCATACAAACAAGTATCCATATCAAAATAATAATTAGCTCTCACTTAATTAGGGCATAAAATATAATTCAATATCAATAATAAAAGAGAATTTCAACATAATAAATATCCATACTTGTAAATAATATAAAGCCCTAACTTAATTCATTCATAAAACATAATTCAATATCAAGAACAAAAGAGAATTTCAACATAATAAATATCCATACTTGTAAATAATATAAATTTACTCAAGTATAAAGATATTATAATACAAAAATCATCATATATATATGTATATAATTTACTCCTCTTGACTGTCATCACTCCTCATAAATCTAATATTATCAAATTTTCTCTCTCTTTTTTGGAATTATAAAAAAGAAATCAATTATCCAAAAATATAATATAAAGTCAATTAACTAAAGGAGGAAAGCAAGACTCGATTAAGCTTTGTAAATCATCAAGTCGATGCATTGTGATATTTTGAAAGGAGTGAATTTCACCTTGCATCATGGTAAGTTGATACTTAATGGTGGCCTAATGAGCATTGTATGGAGACTTGTGATGTGGTTATGAGGTGGTAGCCTCATCATTTGTAGGTGGCTCAATAGTGATATAGGAGAGGCTTACCAAGATCATCTTCATATAAGGGAGCCTCACACATTAGTGAGGGCTGCTGAGATTAAAGTTGTTTTCTCTGGTGTGATCAAGTTATCTGACCATCAACTAATTGATAACCCATATGATTACGGGTGGAAAAATTAAAGAAAAATCAAAATCAACCTCAACCTCAACCTCAACCTCAACCTCAACCTCAACCTCAACCTTAGTGGAAGGGATATTAAAGTGATAAAAGATGAGAATAAGGATGAGAGCATATGGAATATGTTGGTTCGTTTTCTTAGTGTTATTGAAGTTGACCATGTTGTGTAGAATTGTTGGATCCCAAATTGTTATTGGAAGTTAGAACTATTATATATGTGAAAGGTTGAAAGTTTAAAAGTTTGGAAAATGTTACATTGAACATGCTTCGGTGTTTTAGCCATAACTCTTTCTCTAGTTATTGAAATGAGATGATTTTTAATTTGAATTAAACTAGAGAAATAGGGCCACAAATTATCTGATGAAATTGAGTTTTAATTCTGACACTAAGAGTTTCAATTTTTAGATGGAAATTGAGCATGAAATATTGTTTCAATGTAAGGATAGTTTGGACATGTTTGGG
>JANZXV010043409.1:0-20271 GCA_027576455.1 Erythroxylum roigii | reverse complement strand
TGGTGTGTATATTTCGATATCGTTTACATTCTGATCTTATAGACTGTAATCCCATAATTCTAGGCTATCAAAACTAATCACTGTGCTTTAATTAAGGAAAGGATTGATCACATAATCAAGGGTGTCAATCCTTTCCTTGTTTACATTTACACATTTTCTTTCTATTCTAACAGTAGTTCCTTCAAGTTCTCATTCTCTCATTCAGAAAATTCTACATGAGTTTCACTCTTCTACTGTTAGTGGCATTCTGGTTTTCTACAAACTTTTGCTCGGATCTCTCATTAGTTTTATTGGAAGAATATGAGAGTTGATATTAAAGCATTTGTTCAGCGTTGTTCTGTTTGTCAACAAGCAAACGTTTCTCAATAACATCCGTTGGATTACTTAGTCCACTTCCCATTCCAAATCAAATTTGGGAGGATATTGCTATGGACTTCATTACTTATTTGCACTTTTTACGTGGCTTTTTTGTTATTATGATTGTCATTGATCGTCTTTCTAAATACTGCCACTTGGCTCCATTGAAGAGAAATTTCACTAGCATGAAAGTTGCAAAGGTTTTTGCTAGTGCCATTGTCAAGCTTCATGGTGTTCCCCATGCTATTGTTTCTGATCGGGATAAGACTTTCACCAGCACTTTTTGGTAGCATTTGTTTCATTTACAGGGCATTACTTTAGCTATGAGTTTGGTTTATCATCCATAAACGGATGGCTAATCTGAAGCTCTTAATCGTTGCATTGAAATGTACTTGCGCTGATTGTCTTTGAGCACCCACACCTATGGGTTCAATATTTACCATGGGCTGAATACCGGTACGATTCATCCTTTCCCAGTTCTCTTGGCATGACACCATTTAAAGTGGTTTATGGTCGTGATCCTCCAACCTTGCTTCAAGTTAATCCTTCCGACAATACACCATTTGATACTTTCCAACAACTTAAGGAACGTGAATGCTTCAAGTTAATCCTTCCGACGATACACCATTTGATGTTTTGCAACAACTTAAGGAACGTGAAGCCCTTCTAGCTCAGCTTAAAGTTAATTTGCAGCATATTCAGGATCGAATGAAGTGGTTTGCTGACACTAAACGCTCTGAGGTTTCCTTTCAAGCTGGTGATTAGATTTATGTCAAACTTCGGCCTTATCAACAACATTCTTTGCAACTACGAAAATCACAAAAGCTTGGTTTGCGGTATTTTGGTCCTTTCTAAGTACTCTCTAAGATTGGCTCTGTTGCTTATCGTCTGGTGTTGCCTGCTGCATCTCGTTTACATCCTGTTTTCCATGTCTCTCCTTAAGAAATATGATGATAATCCTCCCCAGCAATATATTTCTTTACCTTTGCTGACTAATGATCTTGGCCCAGTTTACCAGCCACGTTGCGTGCTAGATGTTCGTCGCGTATTACGTGATGGGTTCTTTCAACTAGAAGTTTTGATTGAATGGGATAGTCCTCCTACACCTACTTAAGAATCTTTCTCTTAGATATTGCAGTTGTATCCTCATTTTGACCTTGAGGACAAAGTCTGTTTTGACGGGGAAGGAAATGGCATATGTTCCTAGAATTAAGGATCTGCAGCAAAGTGAAGAATTGCCACTTGTCTTGAGGCATAGCAACCGTAGATGCCAATTACCTAGGAAGTTAAAAGATTAGATGTAATGGTATGAGCTCAAGACGATAGAACAGTAACAATGTAAGCAAATGACAGAAACAGGGAAGCAATATTCTGATCGATTTCTGAACAAATAAGCAGCAGTACAAGACTGACGAATACAGAAATAGAAGGTTTAAGAAGAAAAAGGGACGGTACAATATACTATCCCATAGAGGGGAGATTCTGAGAAAAGGAAAGAGAAAGTGAAATCATCATTCATACAATCATGTCCCGCTATGCCTAACCGTTTCCCCTTTTATTCCCAAAGTAACAACTTGCTAACGAACTACATATCATCCTAATACGTGGCCTTTGAGGAGCACGTACTGTTGTCTCTCACGAGTAGATTTCCTAGTGATATTGCCCATCTGATCCTTAGCAGTAGTCTGGGTTGGGTCGAGGCCCATCACATTAGACGTCAGTTACCTGAAAAGTTAAGAGATTATTATTTTAAAAAGAGACAAGTGTATTAGTGTGGAGGAGGAGAAAAGTTGACTAAAAACTTTCTTGTTTGTATTCTCTTCTTCCTATCTGAAACACCGTTGTATTTTACTCTTACCAATTTAAAAAATTATATTGTTCCGTAACACTTCTTGTTTTTTTTCTTTTTCTAATTCTTATTGTAGGTTAACCGTAATATTCTGTGACCTAAGAAGGATTACCAATGTCGAGCAATAGCTTTGCTTGGCGTGGTGGAAACAATACAAATGGCTCTGGTCTTGGAGGCCCATCTTCACTGAGCAAATTGAAATCGAGCGGCTCTCTGCGCAGATAAAAGTGTCAGGAGCAGTTCTTTGAACAAATCGTCTGAAACGAGGTTTCACTGAGAAAATAGTTCGGAAAGTTGCAAATGCATTTGAGGAGTTAGGTATGGTTGAAGAGAATTATCGTGTGCTAGAGAAGTACAATCATCAGAAAAAGTACATATCAACAAGTCCAGAGACGTCGTATCTAATAAAAAGAGGAAATGAGGTAACTTATGTTCAAGCTCGCGACTTTCTTTTGATTACAAAATCATCATATGCATGCGTCCTTGTTACGAGATGATCTCCAGGTTGGCCAGATAGCAAAGCTTCAAAATGCAAGTTTTCCGCTTGTATTTTGTTGTCTGCAATATTCCTATGATTCAAGAACTCAGTGTATATAATCATGTAATGTTCCCGGGAGGACTATGTACCAGGGTTAGGATCTTGGATCAAGCCTTACCAACAAACCATCTTCAGCGTGTAAACATGATAACAAACTTGGATTAGAGTGAGAGTTCTTTACAGTATACATGGAGCAAATGGATGTATTCAATGTGGTTTCCTGTTTTGTCAACTTGAACTTAACACAGAGTTTGGATCAATTGCAAGAATACGTAAGGAATGAAACTGATTCTTTAAAATTAGAATAAAATATGTATTATTTAGTTTGAACAAAAATTGAACTCCAAATGCGTTTGCTGATAAGAGTATCAGAGGAAGATGACAGTCTCAGAAGAGGATTGCTTACTTCTTTCATTAAAAGTGGTCCTTACGTGTCTGTTCAACACCATAATAGGGCCTTGATGCTTGGTAGTGATGCTATTTGAACTACTTTAGCAATTGTTCATGTCTAAAATTAAAGTATAAAATAAAAACTCAAATAAATAAATATTTTTACTAAATTTAAAAACAAAAAATAAAATAATAAATGAATAGAAACAAACATTTATTTTTACTTATAATTCATAGAATTAAAACACAAAAATATATTAATAAAAATTTTAGAAACTAAATTATTCTAAACTATATATAATGCTCTTAGTTAATAAAAATTATTTTAAAACTTACTCCACAACAATAATACTCAGTAAAATTTTCGCTGAAAAATAAACAGATGCATTTTTCAAATTTTAAAGCATACTTATCTTATTCAAATAAATAAATTATTGCAGTTTCTAATTTCAGGTTTTATATTAGTTGTTTATTATTAAGGCATGTTTTGCATAAAAATTAATTATAAAGCAAAAGATATTGTTTATCTTAATCGGTTAAAAAAAAAATTTAATTAGAAAATACACTGAAGCAAATAAACATAACCTAATTTCATTAACAGCTGTATGTGTTTCCACCATTTTCTACTGTTTAAGCTCTTCTGGTTTCTGAAACCAATTCCTCCGTGCCACTGTCAACTTCCTGTGAGATAAACTATAAATAGTTCAACTGAACTGAAAAACTAAAATGCCCAAGTATTGGATTGTGTTTTGTTTATGCCCTTTTTGTGTTGTTGTAACTGAAGTTTAGCTCTTTTTTGTGTGCGAACACTGATAAGTATAAATATGGTCGTTCCTATTGTTTTATAGGCCCTGGGTGAAAATTAAAAAAAAAAGTCAATATATTTAAGTTTACATGTTTATATGAAACATGACTCAACTTAACCAAATATTAAATGATCATAACATCAGCTAATAATATCTTATAAATGTCATTAACAAAAAAATAACTATAAATAGTAACAATAACAACAAAATAGCAATAGCAGCAATCAAACACCAATATTAGATTGCAAAACAGTAAGAAAATTACACCAACAAATACACAGAGAATCATGATTTATGAAAAACAATTTCTTCGTACATTTCTAAATACAAAATCATTAATAATTTTTTCAAGATCAATATTATCCAACATATCTTTCTCAATACATAACATAGCTAAACCATTTAACATTTTTTGTGACATTGATGACCTCAAGTAGGTTTTCAATAATTTTAACTTTGAAAAACTTCTCTCAGCTGATGCTACAGTCACAGGCATAGTCAATAGAATTCGATAAGCAATTGAAACATTTAGATAACAATCTGCAGCTTGAACAAATTCTAATATTTCAACTGATGACATTAACTTATTTGACAAAGTCATTTGCAATACTTTTAATTCAGAAAAAAAATCATCTAAATTCACATCAGACACATTATCATGAGAAAAAGTTGTCGTAAAATTAGTGCAACATTCTCTTAATTCGTTATTATCTAATGACCTCAACTTCTTTGAATCAAATAAAAATAAAAAAAATATTATCAAATATCGTTAATTATTCAAATCTATTTTTTATATTATAACGTCAAAATCATTTAAAGCGGAAGAGGTTGTTGAAGTTTGTTGGAGACAAGGCAACATTAAAACGACATGTCATCACTAGGACTTAGCAGAGAGGAGGTTGTTGAAGTGGCGGCCCCTCTCATCTTCCGATTGTTGAATGAGGATGAGGCTATAATGTGCTGACCAAAAGCCAAGTCGAGTGTTACTAATATGTTTATATAATTGAGGACACTGTTAGCCTACATTATTTTTCTTTAGTTTATTGCACCAGTTTGGAAGAATCTTGAACGTATAGAAATTGTCTAGAGACTGATTTATAATTTTTCTTTCCTTTCCCTGCTAAGAGTATATAATTATAAAGGAATTGAACTTTTGCAACCAAAAACAAATAGCCTGATGAATGGAGTACGTTAATCATATAATCACTACATTTTGTGTTGAAATAGGGCCCCCTTTTCTAGTGGGCCCTGGGCAGGTGTCCTGCTGGCCCCTGCCCAGGGCCGACATTGGAAATGGTATGCTGATAATCAAAAAGTTAAGAGATGGTTGTTGATGTCTATGACTCCTGACATTATGAAGCGATATGTTCTGTTGCCTACTGCTCGAGATATGTGAAAAGCTCTATCAAAGGCCTTTTACGATGGAGCTGATGAATTACATGTTTTTACTTTGAATCAAAGGGCCTTTTGTGCCAAACAAAATGGTAGATCACTTTCTATTTATTATAGGGAACTAACTCAAATTTTCAGTGAATTGGATCATCGTGACAAAGTGATTATGGAGAGTGAGAACAATGCCACATCTTATTACAAATCAATTCGGCGACAAAGGGTGCATATTTTTCTTGCTGGTTTAGACAATGAATTTGAACAAGCTCGTGGGGAAATATTGAGAAAGGAACCAGTTCCTGAATTAGAAGAGTGTTACTCACCAGTTCGTCGTGAATCTATTTGGCATGCAACCATGAATACAGAACTTAAAAAGGACGAAGCTTCAACCTTTGTGAGTAGAAACAAATCCAACCAAAATGATCGAGCGAAGCCCAATCAATCAAAGAAATATACCTTCAAATGTACTCATTGTGATCAGTCTGGCAATACAAAACATCGGTGTTTCAAACTTGTCGGGTACCCAGAATGGTGGGATCATACCTGTGATTCAAGGAAAATGCAATCAGATAAAGCCTTTATTGCTGCAACAACATACACGGAAATAAACGTAGATGTCGCTGCTGCAAAATCTTCGGCCTTAGTTGCAATGGGAGGTAATGATGGTAAGGCTTTAAATTCATATATACTTGTTTCTAATAGTAGATGGATAATTGATTCCGGTGCAATGGATCATATGACATTTGATTCTAGACAGGTTTCACCACTTATCCTCTTCACCAAAATTTATTTCCACTGCCAATGGTTCCTCAACTCCTGTCATTGGGGAAGGGTCCTTATCTCTGAACAAAACTTTAAATTTGGATTCTGTTCTAATTGTACCCTCTTTGGATTATAATCTTTTGTCTGTCTCTCAAATTACTGCTACTTTATCTTATGTTGTGATTTTTTGGCCTGAGTATTGGCTGTTTAAGGACATTCGAACGAGGCTGACGATTGGTTATGGTACTAAACGGGGAAAGTTGTATTACTTGGATCTAGATGAACACAGCTCAAATAAATATCATCAAGCATTAGTAGTGGACAGTTCAGAAGAAAAAGGAGGGAATTCAGATGTTTCGTTACGGCATCGATGTCTAGGACATACTTCTTTTGGCTATCTTAAAAGGTTATTTTCTATATTATTTACAAACCTTGTTTCCATCTAGTATGAATAAAAGTTTGACTCCTTTTATGCTTATACACTCTGATGTTTGGGGTCCATCCAAAGTAGATTGCTTAGGTGGATCTCTCTGGTTTGTAACTTTTATTGATGATTGTACGAGGATGACGTGGGTTTGCTTGATGAAAACTAAAGGTGAAGTAAATATGTTATTTCAAAACTTCCACAAAATGATTTCTACTCAATACAATGCACAGGTGAAAGTTTTACATAGTGATAATAGAGGTGACTTTTTAAGCCATAAACTTCAACAATACTTGAGAACAGATAGAATCCTTCATCAAACTACTTGTCCTAACATTACCCAACAAAATGGGGTGGCTGAGAGAAAGAATCGTTACTTATTGGAGGTTATTTGAGCGTTCTTGATAGAAGCTCATATGCCATTATTCTACTGGGGAGAAGCACTCACCACTGCAACATATTGATTAATCGACTTCCTTGTAGTACTATTGACTATCAAACACCATTTAAATATCTCTCTAAAATGGGGATGGAATCAATGGTCCCAAATATGAATCCTCATGTTTTTGGTTGTGTCGCAATTGTACACCTTCATAAGCAGCAACGCAATAAATTAAAGCCTCGCGCTTTACGCTGTGTCTTTGTAGGATATGCTACTCATCAGAAAGGGTACCGATGCTATCATCCTCCCACTTGACAGATGTTTGTTACATTTGATGTAGTATTTCATAAGGACTTTATGTACTTTCCTTTCAAGCTAGATATTTAGGGGAGAGCAATGAGGAAGCTCCACCTCTTTATTATGATATTCACATATTTGAATCTATAGATGTGATTGAAAATTGAGAATTGGAAAGTAACTGAGAATTGGAAGATAACATGGATTTATTTGAACAAGTGGAAGGTGATGAACCACAAGCAATTGATGTCACACAAGCAGCGGAGCCAAAAGCATCTGATGCGGCATAAGAAGTAATACCAAACCAATCGCCGTCGATTGAGGAAGTCCTTGAACTATCAAGACGACAACTACCTTCAAGACACAAAAGAGGTATTTCCAAACCCACATATGAACCTGAAATTTCTAGTAAGGTTAAATACCAAATGAGTCATTATGTGTCTAGCCATCAATTGTCGGAATCAAATCAATCATTCATAAATCAATTATCTACTGTAGCTATTCCTAACAGTGTGCAGGAAGCCTTATGTGATTCGAGATGGAAAGCAGCTATGAATGAGGAAATGAAATCCTTGATTAAAAATAATAATTGGGAGCTTGTTGACTGTCCACTAGGAAAGAAAACCGTTGGATGTCGACGGGTATATACTATCAAATTCAAGGCTGCCGACACGATTGAGTGGTTTAAAGCACGGTTAGTGGCCAAGGGATATACTCAAACCTATGGGATTGACTATATTAAGACTTTTTGACCAGTCGCTAAAATCAACACTGTTCGAATTTTGTTATCCCTAGTTGCAAATTTGGATTGGCCATTACATCAATTTGATGTAAAAAAAATGCCTTTTTACAAGGAGAATTATTAGAAGAAGTTTATATGGATCTCCCTACAAAATGTATGGTACCTGAAGCATACAGTCATAAAGTGTGCAAATTAAAAAAATCATTATATGGGCTAAAGCATTCTTAAAGGGCCTGTGACCGCGCATCGTAACGTTAATCAAAATTAAAATAACTAAACTACTACTGTAGAGTGGTGAGTCTAGGTCGATCCCAAAGAGAGTGCATGTGAAGTTTATGCAATGAAATTAATGGTGTTTACACGTAATTGGGTGTTTTGGATTTTTAAAGAAGAAAATAAAATAAAGCTAACTAATAAAAGCAAATTAAAGAAAACATGTAATAAAATGACAAATGTGGGGAATTCGGTAGAGACCCGGTTCTTTGGTTCAATCTCGACCTAAACCCTAATTAAGCATATTTTATTAATTTGTTGTTCTTTTAACCTCTCTTAGTAACTATTAATCGTGGGTTAAAAATTAACCTGAGTTTTCCCTTAGGTTTTGTTTAATCAAGATACGATCGTTAATTAAACCTAACCACCTAACAACCTAGGATATGATCTCTAGATTTAATTAGGCAGTAGCATTACAAATTAGGAAAACCAATTAATCAAGGCAACATCCACATACGATGCGTCCTTTAACCTAGGTCATGTTATCCCTAATGATTACGAATCATTAGTCGCTACATATGAATTTCAGCATAACAATTACAGATTATATTGAAATTCTAGCAATGGGTTTTGCAATTAACAATCCAATGAACGTATTAAAATCATCACTCACAATACCCAATAGGTTCATACACAAATAACCGAATAATAACGAAAATTTGATTATCTATACAAAAACCCAATTAATTAAAATAGGATAACGCAATCAATTTCTAATGAGAGAAAGAAACAACAAACTAATTAAAAAATACTTAACCCGGGTCGTCGGCGTCGATGTTACCTCTGAACCGGCGTTGGGATGTCTAGCTCTTTATGGACCTTTCCTGATAAATTGCTTCAATCCTCATCTTTATCCCTAACCAAAAATTTCCTTTGTTAGTTATGCTTTGTTTCAGCGTCCCTCTTGTTGCCGCTACTCCTTGGGTCACGCTAGTCTCCTCTCTTGTGTTTTGTTCCAGCTGCGTGTTTATTGTTGTTTCGTGTGCTGCGTCTCCCACCTGTGCAACTGCTCTACTTCAAGTCTCTACCGTGCGTTGATGTCCAACTGCTGGAGCCTCAAGCCCTCAGTCGCCAGCCTCTCACTTCTTGATTTATTTCTCATTTTATTGCCTCCAAACATCTCCAGCCCGCACACTAGTGCTACTGTGGCTCATTTAATTTTGCGTCACATACGTTCTTGATGCCCGTCCCTTCTGTAGCCCTCTTGATTTATTTCTAGCCATTTTATTTGCTTCTGTCTCCTAGCGTATTACCTGGTGCGTGTTGCGCCCCTCACATTTTTAATTTGCTCCCTCTGTAGCTAATTCATAGGACGCCACGTTGCTTTCCTATTTTTTTTCCTTTGAAAAATGCCGCACAACTCCTTTGATTTATTGCCTCTTTACTCCAGTGTCCACTATTCCTTGATAAGACTATTAAAGGTCACCGTCATTAAATCCACTTGGCTCATCTCTGTTGGTTTCTTGTTGCTTCCTCGTTCTCCAAAACGACGCCATCTGTTTCCTCCTCAAAACGACGCTGCAGCTTGTCTCCACTTGATTTATTTTGCTCCACTATGCTTCCACGATGGCACCTCAAGCTTGAGTCCACTATTCCATTTTATGTCCGTACTTACGTTCATGTGTGAAGCTCCTCTTGTAGCTAGTTGCGTGAACCTCTGTTGCTTTATGTTGCTTATTAACTAGGCAATTCAAATGTCTCTTCTTGCGTGACATCTGTTGCGTGACTTTACAATTAAAAAGCCACTCCACTTAAAATCCCTTCACCTATTACGTGTTCTGTGCTGCGTGATTTTCTTTGTCTTGCTCCATTTTTCTCAACTTTTAATTCTCTTCTTTTTTCCATAAAGACAAGCATAAATAGATATTCAGAAAATGACACATGTGTGATACTTTTAACTCACTTTAATTTCTTCGCTTTCAAATTGTACCTAAAATCAAATATGAATTAAAGTGAGTATCTTAATAATTTTTGTATCAATAATTGCTAAGTGTAAATGATTAAAAATATCAACAATTAAACACATATCAGCCTGGTTTGGGAGATTTACAAAGGCTATGGTATCTTGTGGTTATACTTAAAGCAATGCAGATCATACTTTGTTTATAAAGAAATGACAAGATAAAATTACAGCTCTTATTATTGATGACATGGTGGTGAATGTAAATGATCGCGATGAAAGGAAAGCACTTCAAGATTATTTATCTCAAGAATTTGAAATAAAGGATCTTGGTTTTTGGAAGTTTTTCCTCGGAATTGAAGTTTTGAGATCATCTAAGGGTATTTTCTTATCCCAACGAAAATATACTTTATATTTGTTAAATGAAACCGGTATGTCAGCTTGTGAACTAGTTGATACACCTCTTAAAGAGGGACTGAAGTTATTTGTTGAACCAAATCAAGTTCCAGTTGATAAAGGGAGATACCAAAGACTTGTTGGAAGATTGATGTACCTAGCACACAAAAGGCCAGATCTTACTTATGCCTTGAGTGTTGTAAGTCAATTTATGCATAATCCTATAGAACAACACATGAAGGCAGTTATACACATTTTGAGGTACTTGAAATCTACTCTAGGGAAGGGAATCTTATTAAAAAAATGCAAACTATCTAAATGTTGAAGCATATACTGATGCAGATTGGGCTAAATCTATAGATGATGGAAGGTCCACTTCCGGTTATTTTACCTTTGTAGGAGGCAATCTTGTTACTTGGAGGAGCAAGAAACAAAATGTTATTGCCCGGGCAAGTGCAGAGGAAGAATTTAGAGGCATGACGCTTAGATTATGTGAACTTTATGGCTCAAGCTTCTCTTATTAGATTTGGGTTATTCACGGACACAACCTCTTTGACTACATTGTGATAGCAAGGCTGCTTGTGACATTGCTCATAATTCGGTACAACATGACCGTACTAAACATGTGGAAGTTGATAGGTTCTTCATCAAAGAGAAATTGGATGAGAAAATATTGGAGTTGCCTAAAATTAGATCAGAGGATCAACTAGCAAGTATTCTTACTAAGGCAGTGTCAGGTCAAAATTTCTCTAAGTTCATAGGTAAGTTGGGCATGTTTGATATCCATGCACCAACTTAGGGGGAGTGTTAAAGTATTTAATATTTGATTTTTTTTTCAGAGATTTGATTGTATACCTTCTTTGGTTTCAGAGATTTGATTGTATGCCTTTTTGTGGGATTCTTTGTAAAATAGGAAACTATAAATTAGGAGCTTGATTTTAGGATCTTTAGCTAAAAGATAGTTGTCAACATACTAATAAATACTCCCGTACTCAGATTATTCCAGTATCTCAATAAAAATTCATTCCATTCTTCTTATTTCAACTGGTTATTCCTAAACCTCCTTCTTTTAAGGGCCTGCACACATCTTGTGAAGCTACCCTCGTAAGGAATTTGCCATCCTTTTTTCCTGCCCAGAGATACTTCTTCATGATTTTTAATCTCTTTGATTAAGCCTTGGGAGAGTTAGATATGTGAGGCTCAACAAACCTGAGAAGATCACTCTTGTTGTAACTGTGAGGGTTTTGTTGCACCAAGACCTCACTCTTCTTTGGATTTTTTTCCACTAAAGGAATACAGTCCCTAAACTGAAGTTTTTTTTGTAGTTATAGGGAGCCTTAAATATTTGAAAGATAGGTTCATGGTTTGTAGACCAAATATATCAATAGGCTAAGCCCTATTAGAATGGGTTTTATAGAGAGACAAATGTGACTTTTGTTCATGTTAATCTCTAAGCCAATCAACTCCTTAAAAACTTTTTATGTGGCTATTATCATGTTGATTGAGGCATTATGAGACCAAGTAAATAGAAAAAGATCATCTGCAAAAAGAGAGGGAGACTAGGTTCACCTTCTTACACTTATTATGGAATTTGAAGTTAATGTTAGAAATGGTGTTTCCCTTATTAGCCTTGTGAGTGCCTCCATACAAAGGTATGCGGAGAGATAGTCACCTTGTTTAAAACCCCTAACCTTGTGAATAATAAGTTTGGCTCTCTATTGATTAGGACATTGAAGGGGGAGGATGTTAGGCATAGTTTGACCCAATTTTTAAACTTATCAGGAAACTTTAAGGCTTCAAGTAAATTCAGTATAAACTCCTAACTTATAGTATCAAAAGCCTTATAGAAATTAATTTTCATAGCACAGTTTTTGAGGCCATTTCTCTTGGAATATTCCTTATGTAATTATCTTGCCACTAGAGTGTTATCCCCTATAGGTCTACCATCCATAAAGGACTTTTGTGTTTCATTCAAAATAGACTTGAAAACCATTTTCATTCTATTGGAAATAATCTTGGAAATAATTTCATAAAGGAAACTGCAGTAAGAAATGGATCTGAAATCATTAACAGTGTTGTGGTTTGTGCATTTAGGGATCAAACAAATAAAATTTTTATTGATTTCATTTAGAAGCTTACCTCCTTCAAATAATTTCAACACAATTTCAACGACCGTAGTTTTTATGAGGGACTAGGCCTTTTATTATAAAAAAAACCATTCAAGCCATTAAAACTAAAAGCTTTTGTTGAGTTAAATTCAAAAACCACCCTTTCCACTTCTTGTGAATTAATTAGTTTAGTAAAGGATTCAACATCAGCCTCTGTAAAGTGGTTGGATATAAAGGATCTCAGTAGAGGGACAAATGATGAGTTGGTGGTTGGGGTGCCAACAAGGTTTTTAAAGTAAAGTAGGGCCTCCTTCTTGAGATCATCTTCAGTGGACATTATAGACCCTCCTAATTAGTTAGAGAGACAATCTTGTTAGTATTCTTCCCGTCTAAGTCTATATTGAAGAAGAATTTTACATTATCGCTCCCTTCTTGTACTTTTACACTTTAACTAGAGAGTCTTTAGCCTTTTTAACTGCTTCTAATATGTTGTTACCCTATTTTTGAGCTTTAACAATTTGAGTTCCTCATTAATAACCATCAATTTCTTAATATAAAGGAATTGTTTACTACCCTCTAAGGTTTGAGAAACGTCCCTTTTGATGGCATCCTCATATCCTTCCATTTATACTAGGTAAATGTGAAAATGGAATGGGAAGTGTGTTTGTCAAGATTTAAATAAATTCTGATCCAATAAGGGGAATGATAAGAGAAAATAGAGTTCAAGACTCTTACTTTGATATCTAGAAAAAGATTAAGCCATTCTTTATTTATCAATGCTTTGTCTAGTCTCTTCTTGATGTGCCATGATTTACTTTATTTCACTATAAGAAAAATAAGTTTTAGCGATGGAAATTATAGACAGAAAATAAAGATTTTTTGTCAGAAAACAAATTTGATGATAGAAATTATCGATGGAAAGAGTCGCCGAAGAAAAAGAGTCGCCGGAGAAACAACTGTAGGTAAATTTTGGCGACGAAATATTGTATATCTATAGGTAAATTTAGCGATGGAATTTTCTTTTTCTGTCTTTAAATTTGCAACAGATACACAATATTTTGTTAGTTAATTTAGTGACTATAAATTGTAAATTCGTTGTTAAATTTTCCGATGGAAATACAACATTTCGTCGCTAAATTTACAGACGGACGACAGCTTCCGTTGCTAAATTTTTCTTGATAAAATATATCATTTTGTCGGTAAGTTACCGATAAAATATGTCATTTTATCGCTAATTTACCGATGGAATGACATATTCTGTCACTAATTTACTGACGGAATAATGTAATTTCTTCAAGAAATTTACCTATGATAAATTTCAACTGCCATTTCTCACTTCCTACCTGAGTTTTCTGTTGATAATCTTTTGAATTTTTTATACATTTAATTTATATAAATAATATAACATCGATTGATAATATAAAGTAAAAATTATCTTGATTGGTAATATAATAAAAAATTATAATGTACAATAATAAGTATCTTAAAAATAACTGTAAATTAAGAATTCATATAAAAACTTAAGAGTAGCAAAACATCAAATACATTCACTTATCCATTTAAGTTATGTAGTTGGTGAAAGCAGATGCTCTGACTGTTGCGATGAGGTCCTGGCTTTGCCTTTTAACTTAGCTCTCATCCACCTCATTATAGAGCTGAGTTATATACTCCATCGATGTCTGTACTGTGCTCTCAAGCTGAACGACTCTCTTATTTGATGTGGACCGCCTACTCGATCCAGCTATAGTGGATGTGGAGGATTGCGAATAGCATGTGTTGCAAATGAACCTAAGTCAAAAATCCTTCTACGGCAGTCCCTACCACCCATTACATGAAGATATGTCTAACTCTCATCAACAGTTTCAGAGTTCTGAGACTGTCATTTGCTTTCTTGCATTTGGTCCTATCATTATAATTGTTTATGCTAATAAGTGATAATTTTTAAGAATTAATATTAAAGTATAAATTTTACATACATGAAGTTGTCTACATCGAATGTTGATGAAGGTCGCATCATTATGTATCTTAGTGTAGGTGTGCAAAAAGAGATGTTGCAGTATAGACTTCCTGCCTTCCTGCATCATAATATAATTGTTATAAGTGAACTATAGTTTACAAAAATTTTGGTAAAGTTTTCTCTATTTTTATGATATTTACCTCCTGTTAAATAAAACAAATTTTCTTAACAATATAGTCATTAATGGCACTAGACATTTATAACATTATTATTTTCTATAATAAACGTACATTTTCATTCTAAATTTCATACATCAAATTACATTGAAATCAAATTTCATACATCTAAATACAAAAATCAAAATATAAGTGTAAAGTTTTGATACTTACAAGTTTCTCTGCATGCTCGTGGCAAGTCATAGATCTTTCAGTGTGTACATGTAAACACTCTCCCTCCGATCCTCCACGTCTATTTGCAGAATTGCACTCTGAAATGGACATTGCCTCGAGTAATGCCCAATACTGCTGCTAATGACTCTATATTATATAAGGAAGTCCTACGTCATTCTTGTGTATCGAATTAAGAAAGCCTCTATAAAACGTATGAGCTCGCCTCTCTCATACATTATAAATTACAACATCAAATTTGAATCTAAAAAAATTCTAAAAAAAGAAAACATACTATAAGTACTTATAAACTACAATATTTATCTAATTAATGTATAAAATTATATAAAATAAAAAAGATTAAAGACCATTTTTTTGTACCTAAAAAATCCTTTGTCATTTGAGAGACATTCTTCCATATTTAACCATCAAGATCTACCTTTTCCTTGAACTTGGATGACATATTTCTGGAGCATAGTTCACATGGGACCAACCTAATATAAAAGCTATTTTAGATCATTTCAAATTAAAACCTATAAATTCAGTATAAACCTACGGTGTTATCATGTATTACAAAATTTTTAAAATTTCACTCACAAATTGTTGACAATTGTGATGTAAGTTTTTCCATTAACTCCCTTATCTCTAGGCTAGAGGTCACCTCTGTCATCCACAACATTTATCCCTAATATCTCTATTGATATAGGGGTGGTGGATGGTGTAGCAGGGCTGGTGGATGATGTAGCAACTAGTATATAAAGTGACTGTATAAGGACTATAAGTCAAAAAAAGTGATTCCTTATCTAGATGTCCAATAGCTAGACGTAAAACACCTGATTCTGTAGCATCTGCAGAATGTGATGCTTCACTTGGAAATGCACTAACTCCTCCAAATTGTGGTAACTTTAACCTTGGCTACATCATATCCCATTTTCTCTTTTATGGAATATTTTTAACTTGAAATTCACATTTGATTGAATATTCAAGTAATAGAACAATATAAATTAAACACAAATAGCATTATATTGTTGATGCAATAATATATTTATTCATATAATATTCTATTACAAACACAAATTAATCACTATCATCATCATTTAATTGTAAATTAAAATCATCATCATCTTCTTTTTCTGAAGAATTAGAATCAAACTCGGGCTCCTTTTCATATTTCTCACCCTCCTTATCCTCTTCAAATGAAATTTTAACATATTCATTATTTGGATCTTTCAAAGGTTCATTCTCATCATATGTTACACATACATTTATTTCATAAACATCGTTCTGAAACGCTTCACTTTCAATTCTCTTATTTTCTCCTTTTTCATGTAATTCAAAAACAACTATATGTTTTACTTTGCAAACAGCCAACCAATTTAACTTATCTCGTCATAAGCTGACAAAAAGGACATAATACACCTGGATCGCTTATATTGCCAACACGAAAGGTTCAAATTGTCTAAACTTCTTCGCTAGTTGATTTTAACTATATTGTATCGGCTGTGCACTTTTTTTTTCCAACATTAGGAGTTAAATCAAACCATTCACACTTAAATATTACGCTCCATTTTATTAGCAATGTAGAGTACTCAATTTCAAGTATTTCAATAATTTTACCATAATAATCGTTCATTTCTCCCTATATGCAAATTCCACTATTTAATGCTATGACCATAATATTCTGTATGAAATTTGTATCCATTAACAAAATACACCGAATATGATTTAACAGTTTGCATTCCTTTCGTAAGATCTGATCTTGTTCTCTATTGGATTTTCTAAGACCTACAAAAAGATTTTTTCATATTAAATAGCATAATGTCATTTAAACACTCTGATATGATAATTCAACCATTTTAATTATTACAAGTGAAAAATTACATATTTCTCGAACCATCGAGGAAAGTGTCTTTCAACTTCTTTATTGATATCATCCTGTATTGTTTCAAGATTATTTTGCATAACCATTCCTCGTATAATCTAAAAGCATTATTATGTTATTTAGTTGTAAACAATGCTAACTTCGAAAACTCAAATAATCAATTTCAAAATCAACTAAAACTTACTACACGAAAGGTTGAACCTCTTCACAATTCAATAAAATGTAACCATGGGCAGCCCCTATTTCTTCTTCTATTAACATTCCTCTTATTGAACGTCCATATGTTCATCCTGGATATATGAAAATGGATAAGTTACCATCAACATCACCTGTTTCTCCCCCATCGTCATTACGAAGAATTTTTCTTTCTCTTGTATACACATGTGACTCAAAATAATATGAAGAAATTGTACTTGCTTCCTCCACTAAATAAGCATTACATATCGAACCTTCAACTTTAGCCTTATTTTTGACATTTTTCTTCAAGTAATGCAAATACCTACTTTACAAATAAGGTTATTACAATTTTGTGATTAAAACATGCTATAAGTTTTATGTAAATATGAACTATAATTACCTCTTAAACGGATACATCCATAGATATTGAACTGGACCAGCAAGTTTAGTCGCATGTGCTAAATCTACAGGTAAATGTTCCATACCGTTAAAGAAGCTTGAAAGAAAAATCCCTTCCAATTTGTATAGGATAACTGGAATTTTCCTTTCTATTTTTTCCATTTCAGTCAACTTTATTTCAGATGATGTAAATCTTTTGAAAAAAACCTTAATTTTGTTATAGCTTCCCAAACCTTATTCGGTAGCAACTCCTAAAATGCAATTGGAATTAGTCTTCGTCTAAACACATGAAAATTGTTGGGCCCCGTTTTCGGAGCCCAACTCCGGAGGAAAAAAACAACGGATTGGGAGGGAGAATTTCTGTAGGAGCGATATCAGGTTCACCGCAACAAACTAGTGTTTCGCCACGGCGAAACTACGAAAGTAATTTCCAAAAAGACCCTTCGAGACAAGTTCGTCATGGCAAAGTCTCGAGGTCGTCAAAACTCACTCAAGAGCCTTCCCAAAGGTTTCTCCAACCTTACTTTCACACTAAATTGTCCCAAATTCACTTCCTTTAATGAAACATCATTTCATAATAATTCAACTACCAATATTATTTCATCATACTCTCTAATCTCTCTACTCATTTAATTCATCACTTACGACTAATTCTCATCATTCACAAAATCCTATTTTTCTTTTTCCATAACACCCTCACTTATATATATCAATAATCTGTATTCAAAATTTATCATCTCAAATCATAAATTCCTCAAGTATACCTAATTTCAACTCAACCTCATCTATACACAATTCACATTTCATTAACCTCAAAAGAAAGACTTTTCGAAGCTTTAATGGCATTTCAAGCCACATTACATCATCGATATCAAAATTCAAAATACAAAAGATACATAAATCAATAGTTCTCGAAATGCAACTAAAGCCTTGTGTTTTTCAAAAACTAACTTAGAATACAACATAAGAAAATTTGGAGTGATGCCTTAACTCTAGATCACTCGATCTCTTACTCATCACCTGGAGAAGGGAAGGAATAGGGGTGAGCTCAAAAGCTCGTGGGTAACAAGTTCATAACGGATAATAAGCAAAACCATTGAAAATGTTCATTTGTCTTAGAAAATTCATATTGAATTTATAAAACGCATCGTGATCAAATTCTCAACCAAATTCACAATTCTAGCTCAAAACTCATAGTCAAAATATCATCACATAAACATAGTATATACATTTAACCACCAAAGCATAACACTCAATTATGCACCATTCTTGACAATTTAAAGATACAATGCACAAGCAAATAGCTCGAGAGTTCCATTGAATGAAATGACAAAACCGAAGTTTACACCATGAACAAAATGAGTCCTTTTTCTTTGGATTTCATATGCCATAAGCGGGTAGCAGGGAGAAGGCTCTTGTCAACGTGCACGTGACAAACGAAGTGGTTCCTCTCTTGCCCATACAAAAGCACATATTCATGCTCAATTCAATTCATCATATATTCATATTCTCATGTTTTTTCTTCTTTTTCGAATATACAAAATGCCTCTCTTCTTGCTCCTCTTGCCTTTCTTGATTCCCTTTAACATTGACAAAATTCCCATTCAATAGGAATTCAATTTAAATCCCGTAAGGCACATTCACTAGAATTGATTTTAAAATACTTAAACCCATGTATTTCCTAAGCTTTATGAACTAAGACCCTTCCAAAAATCCAGACCTTCGGGTCAATTTTCATGATCATTATGATTAGGTAAATTAAGAAATTTGATAACACTTTCTTCTAGGCAAATGTTCCCCATTTTCTTAAGTTTCTAATAACATCAAGATCATTCAATTTAGTTTAGAAATCTAAAAGTTATACCCCAAATATTTTCGGACTGTTCTTATACTGAAACAATATTCTATGCTCAATTTCCTTCCAGAAATTGAAATTCTTAGAGACTGAATTAAAACTTGATGTCTACAAAAAATTTGTAGCCCTATGACTCTAGTTTACTCTAAATAAAAAATAATTCAATTTGGATAACTGAAGAACAAGTTATGCCTAAAATACCGAAGCATATTCAAGCTATGTAGGAAAAACTGCACCGTGGTGAACCAAAGAAAGTTGGTCACGACAAACTTTTCCAGACTGGAAAAGTTCTCGGGAATTCTTAAAAGTTGGCCACAACGAACCCAAGAGTTGGCTGCGGTGAACTTTCACAAAAGACTCGTCTTCCCAAATTTTCCAGATGTTAACTCTTTACTTCCTACCTTTATTCAACTTCATTTTCACTTTCATTTAACTTCTAACTATCACCAAACATGCATCATTCATCAAATCAAGAAGAATCATACTTATACTTACTTGTTTTACCCAAAGCTCCTTCAATCACCATGAAACCCTAGCTTCTCCAACTTACACAATCATCATCTTTCAAGGTGGACTAGGTTAGGTTTTCATCACCAAAGTGAAGACAAGAAATTATTTAGAGTGGCTAGATGAAGGGTGTTAACAAAGTTCAACGTTGATGTTTGGGTTGGGAGAAATTCGCGAGAAGAGAAGAAGAAAGCAAGTGGTAGGGAAAAATGAAAGACAAAGAATAAAACATGGTCTTTCATATATAAATGACGTGGGTGGGTTTAAAAGCAATGTACCAATTGCTTGGTGGGTGTCATGACACTCACCACATAAAATCAAATTAACGCCTTGTAATACCATTTAATCTCTAGTCCATTTATCACTCAATTTCTAATCCAATCGCACTCAATTTTTTTATTTTTTATTTATAAATCATAGGAATATATTAGAAAGAAAAAATATGTACAAAGTGACCATTTACAAGTGCCCCAAAAAGCACAGCGAGCGACAATA
>JANZXV010040945.1:0-20376 GCA_027576455.1 Erythroxylum roigii | reverse complement strand
GTTTACTAAGCATGTATGGTTGTAATAGTAGAAATGATAAAAACGAGAATGAGATAGTACTTCTTTAAGAATTCAGTTGATAGAAATGCCTAAGAGTGTGATATTGCCCCTTTGAGTTGATGTTTGGGATGATGGTAGTTGGATGATTGAAAATTTGGAAGATAGAAGTGGTTTTATGCAGGTTTGTAGTTTGGGTGAATTAAAAATGAAGTTGGCTAGATGCTTTTTAGGGGAGATGCTGTCCAAATTTTCCTAAATTTGGGCAGCAACTTCGCTTAGGGTTTAGACCCTCTTCGAGAGGGAATTCACATTGGAGGTCTTCTGGAAATTTATAGAACGTGTTAAGATCTTGAAAACGAGATAAAATGGGTTATTATCCGACTTAAGATGAAAAAGTTATGCACGTTTAAAGTTTTCCCCTTTATGCAATTAGGGTACCCCGAATTACTATTCACTGACCAATTTGGGCTGAACCATTGGATCGATTTTTCGCCCCTTTAGAGCGGAAAATTGGATTTTTCATCTTTCACGAAAGTGGTAGAGAGTTTTCTTATCTTTAAAATGAGGTATGTTACGTCCCATTCGGAGTTAGGAGTAAAAAGTTATGAGGGTCGGAAGTTGACTTTTCACTATTCATATGGTCATTTCCGATTTTCCTCTTATAACTTTTGTAATTGTCGTCCGATTCTCTCGATTTTCGAAGCATTAGTTTTCTAAAATCATTGTCCTCCTTTTTATGCAAATTTAAGAGTTTTAGGAATTAAATTGAAATTATGAATTCAATCAAAGTGAAGCAATTGATTGAAAATGTTAGAGCATGAGTCCGCATTTTGGTATAGGAAGCCCCAATTAGGAATTTGATTCTATTTTGGGCCCTAAGTCATTTATTAACGGAAATTAAGCTGAATAAGATTTAAAAAAAATATATCGAAAATTTCGGATTAGTCCAAGGTTTTCAACGCGAATTCGGGTTCCAATTTGGATTTTTCGGATGAGAGGTTGGATATCCAATAACGGGTTCCAACAAAGGATGCGGGTCAATTTGGAATATGAAATTATGTATGGATGATGAATTAAGGAATCTTAAGCATGAATGATTGCATGTGAATTGGTATATATATATGTGAGGTATTATGGATAAGAAAGATAGAAAGGCGATGAATGATGATATGTGGTTAAATATGAAGAGTATAATGAATTGAAGTTGATGATGTGATAAACTCCAATTGGTTGTGGAATGGATGAAGAAAAGTTAGAATTCAAATGGCTATAAAATGAAGTGGAGTGGAAATATGACTTAACTAAGAATGAAATTACATTTGGAATTTGTAAAATTGAAGGAGTAATCCATTTGAGTTAATGAATCTTTGAATATGAGTTGCTAGTAGTTGTAATTGAAATGTTATGGAAAAGAGAGATAGGAATCATGAATGTTACAAGTTGGAATGTGGTATAAGAGTTGAGTATGTGATAGCTTTGAGAAATGATAGGAATTTGAGGTTTTGATGAATCATATGGATCAAGAATGGATTGTTAGATGACATAAGTTGATGTTTGAGTTAGTATGAAGTGACTTTGCATGATAAGAAGTGAAAATTTTGAAGTTCATAAGTGTATATGATGTTAGGAAGGTGATAGGAAGCATGAAATAAGGTTTGAGGACTTTGGGGAAGCCCCATGTCCATTAAACGGACCTTCTCAGGTCATTTGGGACCCTTTGTATTTAACAGACATGGAAGTCCATTTAACGAACCTTCTCGGGTGAAATGTGCAGTTTGCTCGAATGGACATGACATGCACTGGAAAGATGATGGATTTTGACACTCTTAGAGGCCGAATCAGGTTTTGTGGTCTTCATGAAAGTTGTAGCTCTCGAAGTCTTCTTTCCAAGGGTACGAAAAGGAAAGCAAGCCGACATTTGTGGAGAAAGTTATGGCATTCGCGCCAATAGAGGTTCAAATCAATTTAAATTTTAAACAAGGTCTATTCTTTTGGTCATAACTCTCTCATCCGACCTCAAAATGAAGTGATTCTTAAACCAATAGATTTTTAAGACATGTAGGTATCTCGCCATGAAAATTTGTATCATTTGGAGTTGAATTGAGAGAGTTTTCATTAAAGTAAGTGAGAGGTCGGATAGGAGAGCATGTTTGAGAAATGAGCTAATTGTGGTATTTTAATGATATCTTGAGCTATAGAACTCCAATTGAGGTGATTCTTGCGCCAAATTAAACTAGAGACTTAGAGCTATGATTTATATGAAGAAGTCAAATTGAAATTGAAAATTTAAGATTTCCAAATTCTGTTCGCAAATGGGAGAAATGAGTTCAAGCATAGTGACTGTTTTTGTATGGGCACGTCATTGCACACATTGTGAGTGAATTTTTGGGATATTATGAGAATGATGATGAATAGATGATGTATATATGGGTTCAATGAAAATTTTTTTTATAACCCTTCATGGTTATAGGCAAGCACACTCAAGTTTCACGATTTTCGCAAGAGAGTTTTGATGAAAAACGTTGTTACAAGTCGACTTACACACCACGACAAGTCGACTTACAAGTACAACAAACTGTTCTGACGAAGTCAATCAATCACAAATGGCAAGGAAATAATTTAGCAACGTCTATGAGGAAATCAAGCAACGGCTAGGAGATCCACAACGGCTATATTCATCTCAAGTCTGCAAATAAATAAAGGAACACCAAGAGATCAAAAAAAAAAAGAAGGGATATCAAAAGCAAACTGATCATCACTCATATTATTGCTCTTAGTACATTCAATTCTATTCATATATACTGAGCATTGTTATTTACAATTTCAATCATTGTGTTGGTGAGTTGAGTGATTAGAGTAGAATCACTCTTATAGTTAGATTTGTGCCGGGAAAACAAATCGGATTGTAAGGGTTCCTTGAGCCGGAATTCAAGAGATAGGATTTGTGCCGAAAGTCAAATCATGTGTGAGGTTAGCTTGAGCCGGAATTCAAGAGGTGGGATTTATGCCGGAAGTCAAATCGTTTGTGAGGTTAGCTTGAGCCAGAAATCAAGTGGTGTATTAAAAAGTTCACACTTAACTAAAAAGTGTACAGTAAAGTGATTTGTCAAATCCTAAGTGGAAGCTTAGGTAGAGGACGTAGGTCTTAGTACCAAACCTCTATAAACACAGTATTTGCTCTCCTTCCCTATTCTTTGTGTTTAAATTTGTTTAACTTGTTTTTGTGTGAATTAACTTCTGATTTTTGTAGAACTTTATGAAGAATTTTAAAAGATCTATTCAACCCCCCTTCTATTAACTTCTGATTGTTTCCAAGAATTTGCCAGACCGCCTTTCTTCTAAAAATCGTCCTCATAACAATGCTTAACTCTTTCGTTTAACCTGCTGAGAGCCTCAACATAATTTTCAAGGCTCTTCTCGTCTCTTCGTTGAAGAAGAAGTTTGAGATAACTAAGCTTGAGCTCTTCCACGACAGCAAAATGATCTTTCCCTCGGTGGTATGGATCGATTGAAATTATACAAGGTTCGTAGGCTTCTTTCTTAACTCTTCGCAGATTATTAGGCAATCTTGGTAATATTCGCTCTGTTAGTGTCGAAGGAAGGCGTCCGAGCACGTTCTGTATACTAGTGATGACGGTCTTGACGACGATGTCAAACTTGGGCATGTAAAGAGCTGTATATGAAAGAACAAAAATGTATAATACTTGATTATTTATTTGATTGATAAACATGTGACATTTATACACAATTCAAGTATTGATTTTGACCATTGATCTTTTATTGTTTTGATCTAATGACTGTTATTTATAGCAAAATTATGACAATAGCAATGATAGCTAATTATACGGTTGTGAAATTTGTTACGAATGAATTAATCTGAAGAAATGCAGGTATAATGGAACTCTTATAGAATTTTGAAGAACTAGTAGACACATACTGCGCAAATGTGCAGTAATAATGCTCTTTTAATTTAATTTATTATATTATTAAATAGTAATGCCCTATAAAAGTCTTGGCATTTCTTGGGGCTACAGACTCATCAGTACTCTCCTCTCTGGTCGAAGAGTCAGGTGCGACTGATCCTTGCAGAACTCATCGTGTCCTTCTACGAGATGACATCTTACTCCTTCAAATATAAACAATAGGGATTAGCTACATTTCAATCTTCTCTGCTACGTGTATGCATGATATGCATGTCATTTATTGCAGTCAATCACTTCGCAATGTAACAAATAATCACATAACTTACAATTTATCCTACGATGCATTCTATGCCTTAGTAAAAGCCTAAGCTCTGATATCACAGGATGTTGGAACCCATTTCTGAAGCCCAAAATGTTGGACCTCGTTCCCCGAGCCCAACTATTCGGAGTCTAAAAAAGCATAAACAGGTCTCCGGTCATTCCTATGAACCCTCAGTTTCTTTTTATCAATCCTTGAAAATCAACACTAAAGGCTATCAATGTTTGTGGAGAGGTAGAAAAATGTGTTAGGAATTCAATGCTTCAAGAATCGCCTTAATCTGAGGTCGGACAAAAAAGTTATGGTCAAACGAGTCCAACATGTTCGTGTCTTGACTCATATTGTACCTGTCTTGGCGCAAATGCCATAACTTTTGCTACAGAGGTCGGAATGATTTTGTTTTTAGTTAATTTGAGTGAGGGCATCGATATCTACAACTTTTATTTGATACATCTTGTGGTATTAAATAAGGAAACAATCCTTAACATTAACCAATATTGTTTCCAAGAATTCGTCAAACCGTCTTTCTTCTAAAAATAATTCCTTATAATAATGCTTAGCTCTTTCGTTTAATCTGCTGAGAGCCTCAACATCATTTTCAAGACTCTTCTTGTCTCTTCGTTGAAGAAGAAGTTTGAAATAACTAAACTTGAACTCTTCTATGGCAACTAAATAATCTTTCCCTCTGTTAGTGTCGAAGGAAGGCGTCCGAGCACGTTCTGTATACTAGTGATGACGATCTTGACAACGGTGTCAGACATAGGTTTGTAAAGAGCTGTATATGAAAGAACAAAAATGTAGAATAGTTGATTATTTATTTTATTGATAAATATGTGACATTTATACACAATTTAAGTATTGATTTTGACCATTAATCTTTTATTGTTTTGATCTAATGACTGTTGTTTATAATAGAATTCTGAGAATAACACTGACAATTACTTGTACCGTTGTAAAATTTGTTACGAATGAGTTAATCTGATGAAATGTAGGTGCAATGGAACTCTTCTAGAATTCTGAAGAATAACTAGCAGATACATACTGCGTAAATGTGAAGGAAAAATGCCCTTCTGATTTAATTTGTTATATTATTATATAATAATGCCTTACAAAAGCCTTAGCATTTCTTGGGGCTATAGACTCATCAGGACTCTCATCTCTAGTCGGAGAGCCAGGTGTGACTGATTCTTGCAGAACTCCTTGTGTCCTTCTACGAGGTGGCATCTTACTCCTTCAAATATAAACACTAGGGATTAGCTACATTACTATCTTATTTGCTACAAGTATGCAAGATATGCATGTCACTTATTGCAGTCAATCACTTCCCAATGCAACAAATAATCACATAATATACAATTTATCCTAAGATTTTTAGAAGAAAGGAGCTAAGCATTGTTATCAAATACATCTTGTGGTAATAAAGCTTAGGGTTTTTCCTAGGAAACACTACTTAACATCAACCAACATTGTTTCCAAGAATTCGCCAGATTGTCTTTCTTCTAAAAATCGTTTCTCATAACAATGCTTAGCTTTTTCTTTTAAGCTGCTGAGAGCCTCAACATAATTTTCAAGGCTTTCCATGTCTCTTCGTTGAAGAAGAAGTTTGAGATAACTAAATTTGAGCTCTTCTATGGTAGCTAATTCATCTTTCACTTGCAAGCATGGACCGATTGAAATTATACAAGGTTTATAGGTTTCTTTCTTAACTCTTCACAGATCATTAGGCACTGTTGGTAACATTCGCTCTGTTATTGTTGAAAGAAGGCGTCCGAGCACGTTCTGTATACAAGTGATGACGGTCTTAACAACGGTGTCAAACATGGTTTTGTAAAGAGCTGTATATGAAAGAACAGAAATGCAGAATACTTGATTATTTATTTCGTTCATAAGCATGTGACAATTATACACAATTCAAGTATTGATTTTGACCATTGATCTTTTATTGTTTTGATCTAATGGCTGTTATTTATAATAGAATTATGACAATAACAATCACAGCCACTTGTACGGTTGTGAAATATATTACGAATGAATTAATCTGATGAAATGCAGATGCAATGGAACTCTTCTAGAATTCTGAAGAAGAACTAGCATATACATATTGCACAAATGTGCAGTAATAATGTCCTTTTAATTTAATTTGTTATATTATTATATAATAATGACCTACAAATGTCTCAGCATTTCCTGGGGTTACAGACTCATCAGTACTCTCCTCTCTGATTGGAGAGCCAGGTGTGACTGATCCTTGCAGAACTCCCCGTGTCCTTCTACGAGGTGGCATTTTACTCCTTCAAAAGTAAACACTAGGGATTAGCTACATTTCAATCTTATTTGCTACATATATGCATGATATGCATGTCACTTATTGCAGTCAATCACTTCCCAATGCAACAAATAATCACATAACATACAATTTATCCTAAGATATTTAGAAGAAAGGAGTTAAGAATTGTTATCTGATACATCTTTTGGTGTAAGAGCTTAGGCTTTTTCCTAGGAAACAATGCTTAACATCAACCAGCATTGTTTCCAAAAATTCGCTAGACTGTCTTTCTTCTAAAAATCGGTGCTCGTAACAATGCTTAGCTCTTTCGTTTAATATGCGGAGTGCCTTAACATAATTTTCAAGGCTTTTCTTGTCTCTTTGTTGAAGAAGAAGTTTGAGATAACTAAACTTGAGCACTTCCATGGCAGCTAAATTATCTTTCTCTCGGTGGTATGGACCAATTGAAATTATACAAGTTTCATAGGCTTCTTTCTTAACTCTTCGCAGATTATTAAGCACTCTTGGTAACATTCACTCTATTAGTGTCGAAGGAAGGCGTCCGAGCACGTTCTGTATGCTAGTTATGACGGTCTTGACAGCGGTGTCAAACATGGGTTTGTAAAGAGCTGTATATGAAATAAATAAAATGTAGAATACTTGATTATTTGTTTCATTTATAAGCATGTGACATTTTTACACAATTCAAGTTATTTTCTATATGTATACATGATATCAACACTAGGGATTAGCTACATTTCAATCTTATTTTCTATATGTATACATGATATGCATGTCAGTTATTGCAGTCAATCGCTTCCCAATGGAACAAATAATCACATAACATACAATTTATCCTAATATTTTTAGAAGAAATGAGCTAAGCATTATTATCTGATACATCTTGTGATATCAGAGCTTAGGCTTTTTCCTAGCAAACAATGCTTAATGTCAACCAGCATTGTTCCCAACAATTCGCCAGACCGTCTTTTTTCTAAAAATCGTTCCTCATAACAATGCTTATCTCTTTCATATAATTTGTTAAGAGCCTCAACATAATTTTCAAGGCTCTTCTTGTCTCTTCGTTGAAGAAGAAGTTTGAGATAACTAAACTTGAGCTGTTCTATGACAACTAAATGATCTTTCCCTCGGTGGTATGGACCGATTGAAATTATACAAGGTTCATAAGCTTCTTTCTTAACTCTTCGCAGATGATTAGGCAATTTTGGTAACATTCGCTCTGTTAGTGTCGAAGGAAGGCGTCCGAGCACGTTCTATAAACTAGTGATGACAGTCTTCACAACGGCGTCAGACATGGGTTTGTAAAGAGCTGTATATGAAAGAACAAAAATGTAGAATACTTGATTATTCATTTCATTAATAAACATGTGACATTTATACACAATTCAAGTATTGATTTTGACCATTGACATTTTATTGTTTTGATCTAATAGCTGTTATTTATAACAGAATTCTGACAATAGCAATGACAGCTACTTGTACAGTTGTGAAATTTGTTACGAATGAATTAATATGATGAAATGCAGGTGCAATGGAATTCTTCTAGAATTCTAAAGAAGAACTAGCAGATACATACTGCGCAAATGTGCAGCAATAATGCCCTTTTAATTTAATTTGTTATATTATTACATAGTAATGCCCTACAAAAGTCTTAGCATTTCCCGGGGCTATAGACTCATCAGCACTCTCCTCTTTAGTCTGAGAGCCAGGTGCGACTGATTCTTGCAGAACTCCTCGTGTCCTTCTACGAGGTGACATCTTACTCCTTCAAATATAAAAACTAGGGATTAGCTACATTTCAATCTTGTTTGCTACATGTATGCATGATATGCATATCACTTATTGCAGTCAATCACTTCCCAACGCAACAAATAATCACATAACATACAATTTATCCTAAGATTTTTAGAAGAAACGAGCTAAGCATTGTTATCTAATACATCTTAGGTATCAGAGCTTAGACTTTTTCCTAAGAAACAATGCTTAACATCAACCAGCATTTTTCCAAGAATTTGTCAAACCGTCTTTCTTCTAAAAATCGTTCCTCATAACAATACTTAGCTCTTTCGTTTAATCTTCTGAGAGTCTCAACATAATTTTCAAGGCTTTTCTTGTCTCTTCGTTGAAGGAGAAGTTTGAGATAACTAAACTTGAGCTCTTCCATGGCTGCTAAATGATCTTTCTCTCGGTGGTATGGACCGACTGAAATTATTCAAGGCTCATAAGCTTCTTTCTTAACTCTTCGCAGGTCATTAAGCACTCTTGGTAACATTCACTTTGCTAGTGTCAAAGGAAGGTATCCGAGCACGTTCTGTATACTAGTGATGACGGTCTTGACAACAGTGTCAGACATGCGTTTGTAAGAGCTGTATATGAAAGAACAAAAATGTAGAATACTTGATTATTTATTTCATTGATAAACATGTGATATTTATACATAATTCAAGTATTGATTTTGACCATTGACCTTTTATTGTTTTGATCTAATGGTTGTTATTTATAACAGAATTCTGATAATAGGAATGACAGCTACATGTACGGTTGTGAAATTTGTTACGAATGAATTAATCTGATGAAATGGAAGTGCAATAGAACTCTTCTAGAATTCTTAAAAAGAACTAGCAGATACATACTGCGCAAATGTACAGTAATAATGCCCTTTTTAGTTTAATTTGTTATATTATTATAAAATAATGCCCTGCAAAAGCTTCAGCATTCTCTGGGGCTACAGACTCATCAGTACTCTCCTCTCTAGTAGGAGAGCCAGGTGTGACTAATCCTTGCAAAACTCCTCGTGTCCTTTTACAAGGTGGCATCTTACTCCTTCAAATAAAAACACTAAGCATTAGCTATATTTCAATCTTATTTGCTACATGTATGCATGATATGCATATCACTTATTGCAATCAATCACTTCCCAATGCAACAAATAATGACATAACATACAATTTATCCTAAGAATTTTAGAAGAAAGGAGCTAAGCATTGTTATCTGATACATCTTTGGTATCAGAGTTTAGGCTTTTTCCTAGGAAACAATACTTAACATCAACCAGCATTGTTTCCAAGAATTCGCCAGATCGTCTTTATTCTAAAAATCGTTCCCCATAACAATGCTTAGCTCTTTCGTTTAATCTGCTAAGAGCCTCAACATAATTTTCAAAGCTCTTCTTGTCTCTTCGTTAAAGAAGAAGTTTGAGATACCTAAACTTGAGCTCTTCCATGGCAGCTAAATGATCTTTCTCTCGGAGTTATGGACCAATTGAAATTATACAAGGTTCATAGGCTTCTTTCTTAACTCTTCGCAGATCATTAGGCACTCTTGGTAAAATTTGCTATGTTAGTGTCAAAGGAAGGCGTCGGAGCACATTTTGTATACTAGTGATGACGGTCTTGATAACGGTGTCATTCATGGGTTTGTAAAGAGCTGTATATGAAAGAAAACATGTAGAATACTTGATTATGTATTTCATTGGTAAACACGTGACATTTATACACAATTCAAGTATTGATTTTGACCATTGATCTTTTATTGTTTTGATCTAATGGCTGTTATTTATAACATAATTTTGACAATAACAATAACAGCTACTTGTACGGTTGTGAAATTTGTTACGAATGAATTAATCTGATGAAATGCAGGTGCAATGGAACTCTTCTAGAAATCTGAAGAACTAGCAGCTACATACTGCGCAATTGTGTAGTAATAATGACCTTTTAATTTAAATTGTTATATTATTATATAATAATGCCCTACAAAAGTCTCAGCATTTTCTGGAGCTATAGACTCATCAATACTCTCCTCTCTGGTCGGAGAGCCTGGTGCGACTGATCCTTGTAGAACTCCTCGTGTCCTTTTACGAGGTGGCATCTTACTCCTTCAAATATAAACATTAGGGATTTGCTACATTTCAATCTTATTTGCTATATAAATGCATGATATGCATGTCAGTTATTGCAGTCAATCACTTCCCAACGCAACAAATAATCACATAACATATAATTTATCCTAAGATTTTTAGAAGAAAGGAGCTAAGCTTTGTTATCTGATGCATCTTGTGGTATTAGAGCTTAGGCTTTTTCCTAGGAAACATTGCTTAACATCAACTAACACTATTTTTCATCTAAAAATCGTTACTCACAACAATGCTTAGCTCTTTCTTTTAATCTGCTGAGAGCCTCAACAAAATTTTCATGGCTCTTCTTGTCTCTTCGTTGAAGAAGAAGTTTGAGATAACTAAACTTGAGCTCTTCCATGGCTGCTAAATGATCTTTCTCTCGGTGGTATGGACCGATTGAAATTATACAAGGCTCATAAGCTTCTTTCTTAACTCTTCGCAGATCATTAGGCACTCTTGGCAACATTCGCTTTGTTAGTGTCGAAGGAAGGCGTCCGAGCACGTTTTTTATACTAGTGATAACGGTCTTGACAGCAGTGTCAGACATGGGTTTGTAAAGAGCTGTATATGAAAGAACAAAAATGTAGAATACTTGATTATTTATTTCATTGATAGACATGTGACATTTATACACAATTCAAGTATTGATTTTGACCATTGATCTTTTATTGTTTTGATGTAATGGCTGTTATTTATAACAGAATTCTGACAATAGCAATGACAGTTACTTGTACGGTTGTGAAATTTATTATGAATGAATTAATCTGAAGAAATGCAGGTGTAATGGAACACTTTTAAAATTCTGAAGAAGAGCTAGCAGATACATATTGTGCAAATGTGCAGTAATAATGCCCTTTTAATTTAATTTTTTATATTATTATATAATAATGCTCTACAAAATCCTTAGCATTTCCTAGGGCTACACACTCATCAGTACTCTTCTCTCTGTTAGGAGTGTTAGGTGTGACTGATCCTTGCAGAACTCCTCGTGTCCCTCTACGAGGTGGCATCTTACTCCTTCAAATATAAACACTAGGGATTAGCTACATTTCAATTTTATTTGTTATATGTATGCACGATATGCATGTCACTTATTGCAGTCAATCAATTCCCAAAGCAACAAATAATCACATAACATACAATTTATCCTAAGATTTTTAGAAGAAATAACCTAAGCATTGTTATCTGATACATCTTGCTGTATCAGAGCTTAGGCTTTTTCCTAGGAAACAATGCTTAGCGTTGTTTCCAAGAATTCGCCAAACCGTCTTTCTTCTGAAAATTGTTTCTCATAACAATGCTTAGTTCTTTCATTTAATCTGCTGAGAGCCTCAACAAAATTTTCAAGGCTCTTCTTGTCTCTTCGTTGAAGAAGAAGTTTGAGATAACTAAACTTGAGCTCTTCCATGGTAGCTAAATGATCTTTCCCTCGGTGGTATGGAGCGATTGAAATTATATAAGATTAATAGGCTTCTTTCTTAACTCTGCGCAGATCATTAGGCACACTTGGTAACATTCGCTCTATTAGTGTCGAAGGAAGGCGTCCGAGCACGTTCTGTATACTAGTGATGACGGTCTTGAGAACGGTGTCAGACATGGGTTTCCGAAGCCCAAGTCGTTGGACCTCATTCTCCGAGCCCAACTATCCGTAGTAAAAAAAAGCGTAAGAGGGTCTCCTTGTAGGGTCATTCCTATGAACCCTCACTTCCTTTTTATCAATCCCTGAAAATCAACACCAAAGGCTATCAATGTTTGTGGAGAGGTAGAAAAACGTGTTAGGAATCCAATGCTTCTAGAACTGCCTCAATCGGAGGTGGGACAAAAAAGTTATGGTCAAAAGAGTCCAACATGTTTGTGTCTTGACTCATATTGTGCCTGTCTTAGCGCAAATGTCATAACTTTTCTACAGAGGTCGAATTGATTTGGTTTTCGGACAATTTGAAAGAGGACATCAAGATGTACAACTTTTATGCAGAACTCGAAGCGAGATTCGGCCTCCAAAAGGATCAAAAAATGGAACAGAAGATATTTAGACGATATAAACTATGACGATGCAAAAGGTGAATCTAAGACGATGCAGAGGTCAAACTAAAACGAAGCAAAGCTAAGATGAACCAAAACTAAGATGAAGCAAAAGTCAAACGAAGACGATGCAGGAGTCAAACTAAGGCGATACAAAGCTAAGTCGAAGCAAAACTAAGATGAAGCAAAACTAAGATGAAGCAAACTAAGACGAAGCAAACTAAGACGAAGAAAAAGTAAAACTAAGATGATGCAAAAGTTAAACTAAGACGATACAAAGCTAAGACGAAGCAAAACCAAGACAAAGCGAAACTAAGACGAAGCAAAATAAGACGAAGCAAACTAAGAAGATGCAAAGGTCAAACTAAGACGAAGGATGTGACATCCCGTCCCTATCCAATCGGTATTGTCCTATTTTGTACTCGAGTCGAGTGGTCGGAGAGCCCTCAGGGTATGCACGACCAGTAGGAGAGCCCTCAGGGTATGCACTACGTTTACTCGAACTCAAGACCTCAAGGTTTCGTTGTTTCTATGAACACGTCTCTTACCATTGAGCTAATGGATTGGGTGAAAGGCGTAATGCCTTATACTTGTGTGATAGCAACCATGTGGTATTTCTGAATGTGCTAATGTGAAATAATCTGTGAACTGCTTACGTGCAATCATGTGGTATTTCTGAATGTACTAATGTGAAATAATCTGTGAACTGCTTACGTGCAATTATGTGATAATTCTGAACGTGACTTTGTGAATTTTTTTGTAATTTGTTGAGTGCAATCATGTGGCACTTCTGAATGTGCAATTGGGAATGCTTCTGAATGAAAGGCAAGAATGTCGTATTTGATTGGGTGAAAAACAAGAAAGGCAATTTCATAAATGCACATGATTGTGAATCATATGCATTGATTGCATCTATTTGATTAGGTGAAAGGCAAAAATGTCGTACACATGTACGAGAACAATCACGTGGTCTTCTGAATGTGTAACTGTACTATGTTTGTAAATTCCTTGAGTACCATCAAGTGGTGCTTCTGACTATGCATTTATGAAATTGTGACTTGATGTGTTGTACGAATTGGGTGAACCATCGATGATGGTTCCTCACTGAGTTCGCAAAAACTCACCCAAAATTTGCAATTATTTTTTCAGGCTATGAAGAGTACCCCGTTCGACAAACAGGAGTATGCCTACTACCTACAAGTCCGAGACGGAGGTCGGGATCAGTTCGCGTTTGCATTAGTATCTAGTAAAATTTTATTTGCTTGTGAAATTTTGTACAACTACTTACGTCAATTGGTTAAATTGTATTTAGAAAAAGGGCCCCCGTGGTCATTGTAATTATCGATAATTCTGTTTGTTAATGATTTTCAGCGCATATGATTGTATAAACAAAAAAAAGTTATACCGAGTTTTGACTGAGTGATGTAGCATGCCACTCTCGCAGGGCTCGGGCTCGGACATCACCATCGATGTCGGGTTCGGGTCATGCGGGAATGAGGTGTTACAAAATTACTCAATTTTAGCGACGAAAATACGCTTTCCGTTGCTAATTTCCAATGGAAATTATTCCGTCGCTAAATTTTCGTCTCTAATCCACAATTTTCTTGTAGTGTATTGATTAATAAGGGTTAATTCGAATACATGTTTCGGTTAACTGAATATAAGAGAAAATAGGTAAAGAAATTACGAATGCTTAACTAATAAATTGATTGTTTTTAGTGTCGATGATCAACACACATTCAATAATTGTTGAACATGTGACTTTGAAACAGTCAAAGATATTATCAGAATATTTTCTTTAAGTTCAGATTTTATTTTATGCTGATTTAGATTAGATGTCATCTAATTTTTAAATTTAAGTTAGAGAAAGATTGTATAAATAGACAAGCTTTTATTCAATAAAAATTGAGAAAGTTTTCTCTACATAAAAAAAATCAACACGTTCTTGTACATAACTTCAGCACAGGAACTATGGGAAGAACTGGAGGAAAGATATGGAGAATGCAATGGTCCATTGCAACACCAGATTCAACGAGAGATAAGTTCAATATCTCAGGGAAATTTATCCGTATTTAACTATTTCACAAAATTGAAAAAGTTATAGGATGAACTAACATGTTTAATGCCACTTCCTCAATGTAAATGTGGAGTAGGGAAACAAATTGCAGAATTTGAATATAGGAACAAGTTAATTCAGTTTCTGATGGGATTGAATGAGATTTACGATAGTGCGATTTATCAAATTTTGATTATGGATCCATTGCTTAGTATAAATAAAGCTATCCAATGGTGTTGAGAGATGAGAAATAGAAAGAAGTAAGCATTAGTTTCACAGATGCAGTAGAAAATGCAATGATGATCAGTGCACAAGGAAACAAAAAAGAAGGAACTGATGTAAGAAAATCAGCAGCAAAGAGGAAAAAATCAATTGATAAATCGAAGTTACACTATGATTAGTGTAACATGGACATACATAAGAAAGAAACTTGTTTTAAAATTCATGGCTATCTAGAATAGTTTAAGGATTTGAAGGAAAAGAAGAACAATGTAACATCCCGGTTCCTACGGGAAGGGGTGAAATAGGAATTTTGAGTGATCAGTAAGGGGCTTAGAAATGCAATTACATGTTCATTCTTATTGTGACATATTTGTATTGTGAAAAATGAATTTGTTGCACATGAAATTATTTGTACATGCATCCATTAACTTTCCCGGTATATTTGGTCATACTTGTGAATGGTTTGAGAATCGTGGGAGTTATTGAGTTGGAAAATTTATTGGGAGAGTGACATTATTGATTTTATAATTTTGAAGAATTTTAGAAAATTTTTCTGAAATTTTTCGGGGTAAATCCCGGACTAGAAAAAATGCTGGGCGACAGACCAACTGGTCAATGGTAGTAGAATTATTGTAAATACTAGTGAATTATGGACATATGGCTATAGGAATTTTTGACAAGTGAAATTTATGAGAAATTGGACTGGAGATTGATTAAATTAAGAAGGATTTATTAGAGCTTGACAAGTGGCACACTTATGGCCATGCATTTAATTAACTTAACCTTAAGTGTCAAGTAATTGAAGCTTCCCTCTTGCTCTCTCTCAGGACACCCATTTTTTGAAAGCTATTGGAGTTTGTTGGTTCTTCTTCTTCTCTTCTTCGTGGCCTTCTCCTTCTTCATGTGTTATGTGTTTTTAACACTCAAAACCTAGCTTTCATCTCTTCTTTGTTCTTTCATCTTGTTCTTCCTTGCTCACCATACAAACATACCTCTATCACCCTTGGATGATGATGATCGATGGTGACGGTTGAAATTAGGTCTTGGTGAATTTCTTGAAGAACTTGAAGATTAAGTGGTTAAATCAAGTAAGTTGTTGTTTAAATGTTATAGAAATGGTAAATTTGAAGCTAGCATGATGAACTTGAGTATTTTGATGATTTGAGTAGTAAGATTGATGTATGTGTCTAAATTGATGTTTATAATTGTTCATGTAAAATCTCGTCCCTAAAGGAAGGGTGTGGACCCGACATATTGTACAAGTGTGCTTAGGGAGAGACAAAGGAAATGCATTGGTTTTGCTCATGCATCTTATTAGCATACATGCATATACATAATGAATATTGGCTCATAAAGTGGTACATGCATTCATTGACAATTGCCGAGGATAAAAGATAGGAAATGGGAATTTCTAAAAATAAGGGGGTAGAAGGAGTAGAAAGAGTGATCTTGGTTTGAGCTTTGATAACGAAAAGCAGACTGAAGGATCGTCTCAGTGACTGTTCCAAAACAGACGATAGGAGGTCGTTAATAAAAAGCAGACGATAAGAAGTCGTCAAAGAAAAAGCAGACGGAAGAATATAAGACGAAAGAATATGAGAAGGGAAAGAAAAGCAGATGGAAGGAAATGAGACGATAGGAAAAGCAGATGATAGGAAATGAGACGGAAGGGGTATGACGTAGTCCACTGTTCATTTGATTCATCTCATTTCTGTTCCTTTGAATCGTCTGACTACTGTTCACTTTCCTTCGTCTTAGTTACTGTTCATCTAAGACGAAGCACTCCGTCTCTACACTGTTCACTCCACTTTGTCTTAGTTTCTGTTCATTTAAGACGAAGCACTTCGTCTGATTTCTGTTAAGTCACTTCGTCTGATTACTGTTTATCGTTCGTCTCCGTCTTACTTTCGACCCTCAGATGAACTAATTTGCCTTAGACGTCTTCATGAGAGTTGTAGCTCTTGAAGTCGTCTTTCGATCCATACAAAGAATATCCCACTCAGAAACTTCTACAAAAAGTTATGGCTGTTTCCCGAAATAGGTTCAGTCTGATTGTGCGCCTTTTTACCATAACTTCTTTCCGAGGCCTCCAAATGATTTGCTTCTTGAACCATTTAGTTCGCAAAACCTTTTTCTACATCTCCACCCAAAATCAAGGCTATAGGAAAAAGAATGGGGAAAGACTGAGTGAAAGGATATGCGACGGGGATAGTGAGTGAGTGTTAAACGATATGTACTGAGGTTATCTACCACTGAATGTAATTGGGTATTTTGATGATTCATGGAGCTCTACCAATCGAAATGAGATGATTTCTGAGTTGAAGTTAATTAGAGACTTAGCGTAAATTTCAATGCCTACTTTCAAGTTTTGGATGGAAATGGTATATAGTGTACTATTTTGGATCAAAGCAGTCCAAAAATGTTTGAAGTAATTTCTGGATTAGGAAAAATGTCAAATGGCAAGACAATTGCAAACGGGTAGTAGAATTTACTGTTAAATGGCAATGAAAAGTTAGATAAATGATTTTTGAATGTATTAACAAATGCCATTGAAAACGTTGGGAGAAAATTTGAGTTGAAGTTTCGGTATCTAGTGTACCCAGTACACCGAAATAAATTGGTATTTGCGATGGATGTCATTAAAACTAGGACAGTGGATAATTATTTTTTTTAGTGACATCAATTTAATGATGTATGACATATTTTTCGGTGGTCACAGGAACTTATACGGGCAGATGTTTGAAAAACCAGAACAAGGAGGACCTTTTTTGTAAATAAGTGAAAAAGAAGAGTATATAAGAAGCTAAGTAGGAGAATAAGACAAAATTGGTCTTCTTCCTCCTTTTTCTCTCTCTCTCACGAAAACTCCATGGATGCTTCTCTAAAATTTTTTTCAACCTTTGTAACATGATAGAGAAGGAGATTCAAGCCATTTGGGTGGTATAAAAAGGTAAGCCTCCATTCCTTTGCCTAGATCCATGGATTAAAGCTTGGTTTTTCTCTTCTTTGGTGAAACCCATTTGAGGGAATGCATGGGTTGGATGATTTGGATGATGGATTATTGTTCTTTGATGTCTAATGACACTTATAATTGAAGGGATTTCGTTTTTATGGTGATTTGGAGGGTTAAATCAAAACCTAGGGTTTTGAAGGTTAAGCTCTCATGGAGACAGATTCGTGGCTCTCTTTGTTCATTTTCTTTGAGCTGTTTAACGTGTGAATCTGGAGAAACCTGAAACATAGAAGTTGTAGATCCAGGCATTTTAATTGGATGAGTATTCTGTCAAATATAGCCGAATAAGTGGAAGTTGTTACTAACCTTAGTGATACTGAAGAGAACAGAATCAGGTCAGGGTTGTAAAAATCACAATAAATCCAATTTACATTATTTTTGAGCCGTCTTTGGATATGTGATAGTCATATGAGCCTATTGAAAATGAAGCTTGGAATCACCTTGATTGGATGAGAAATGAATGAGTTATAAGGTTTTGAATTGAAAAAGGTCCAACCCATGACTGCTTGTTAAGGCTGATTGTAAATGGGCGATTTAAGTTCCCTTAATGGCCGAATTAGAGCATGATCATAAAAGAAGAAATGTGAATTTATGTGTTAACTAGAGGTTTGGAAAGTTTGAAAAAAACATTGGACCTATGTCTAAGAAGTTATGCCTTCACGAATGAGACTTATGTTGTTGGTTTATAATGAGGCTTATGGAGAATTTATAAGAAGAAATGAAAGTTTTGTTGATATGTGATTATGTAATGATGAAATAACATTAATGAGTGACTTATTAGTATTAATGTACCAAAGACATGTGGTAATGGAGATGAATGGTTCATATGATTAAAGTTGTGATTTATAAAGAGAAGTACAGTGTATCTAGTAGAAATGAACGGGAAGTGAGTTGTTATGAAATACAAAAACAAAAATGATTGATAAAGTGATAAAGTGGGAAAATTGATATTATACTTGGGATTGTCATGAACATGCATCGTACATATTCCATATATACTCATATGCATAAATGAATGCTTATAATTGTGCAAAATTATTAATGTATGTGCAATGTGTGTATTGCATAAATGGGTTGTGCAGGTTAAAGTCCGCATTCAGGCGTTTCCAGAAATTGGAAGCAAATGTGATATGTGTTTAATTATTGATATTTTTAATCATCTACACTTAGCAATTATTGACATAAAAATGCTTAAGATACTCACTTTAATTCATATTTGATTTTAGGTACAATTCGGGAGAAAATAAATTAAAGTGAGTCAAAAATACCCCATTTAGGACATTTTCTGAAGATCAGTACTTATTTATCTTCATGGAGTGGACAAAGAAAATTAAAAGACAAAAATTGGAAGACAAAGAAGGAGAAAATTTTAAATGCAATCAGAAAAGAGATAAAAGTGACAACATATGAAGCCAAAATGCATAGCAAAGGTAAATAGCGTGAAGAAGGAATTGAGAAGCATGAGTCAAGCACAGGAGGGTCCCAGTAATAATAGTAACGCACAAAAGGAGAGTCAAGTCCGTGGGATTAGCTACAAAAAGGACTTAGAAGCAACTCTAAGGAGGCAAGCAGCTAGAGCCATACGAACACACAGGAGACAGCTGGGAAGGCAAGAGGTGGACCGCACAGAGGAATTAAAGGACATTTTAATTTTCTAAAGAAGGACTTGAAGCAGCTACGGAGACGCTAATCACGCAACTAGGAGAGCAAGCCAAGAGGACGCAACACGTGGAGCAAAATTAAATCAAAGGCAGCAAATTATCACGCAAGCTTCACACGGAACCGGAGGAGACACGTACAAATCAGAGACAAGCAATACAAATAGGCAATAAAATCAAAGGAACAAAAGAGGGGCGTGAACAGACGACAAATTAAATGGGCAGATCAATTAAAGGAACAATTAAATCAGCTAGGAAAACACGTGGACACCCACAGTGCCGGCGCAAATAAAAACGAATAAGAAGGGTTTTTAAGTAGTTTTGGAAATTGAAAAGTAAAATCACTTAATGGGCATGGAGGAGAGCGCCGGCAGAGAGGAAATACATTAAAATCAATTAAGTGGAGAGTTGCGGCGCCGAGACAGCAAGCAGAAGGAGGCGACAGCTGGTGTGAAAATCAACTGAGACACAAGCAGGAGCTGGCGTAAGGGTTGTGTTTAACGCATACACTTATGCTTTAAACGCAGCCTAGGTGCCCAAAGAAGCAGTGAAGCGTGAACAAAATTAAGCTACAGTGATGCTACAGGAATCGGGCAGTGAAAAACATTAGGGGTTTTTGGCTAGGATGAAGATGAGGGCTGAAATAGTTTTCTAAAAAATACCTATGACGAGCTAAGCTTTCCGACGCCGGTTCAGAGGTAAAATCGATGGTCGTTGGCTAAGTATATTTTAATTATTTTGTTGTTTCTTTCTCTCATTAGGAATTGATTGTGTTTTCCTATTTTAAATTGATTTGGGTTTTGTATATGGATAATCGGATTTTCGTTATTATTCGGTTATTTGTGTATGAACTTATTGGGTTTTGTAAATTGATGATTTTAATGCGTTCATTGAATTATTACTTTCGAACCCATTGCTAGAATTTCAATATAATCCGTAATTGTTATGTTGAAATTCACGTGTAGCGACTAATGATTC
>JANZXV010039859.1:0-20432 GCA_027576455.1 Erythroxylum roigii | reverse complement strand
TACTTATTAATATTGATGTTAGGTTTGGAAAGATGAGACTATTTTTGACATTTTCAATTCTTATCCATAGGACAAGAATTTTCGTACCTATATTTTGAGAAGAACAGAAATTTCTGTCCTTGTCCTCTGAAGATGGAACAAAAATTTATGTCCTCGTCATCAGCCCTCGCGTCCGAGGACGGTAACGAAACGGTACATTAGTGTTGCGACTATTCTTTCCAAAGGAGGAAAAGAGTTGCTGCGCAATTAATTGCTTGATATTTTCTTTTTTTTTAAATCCGGAAACGGCACTCGGTTATTCATTTCATAGTTCCACCTGGGACAAGGATTCAATTTGCATCTTTAACATATTAACACACCCAAAATCAGTTAGTTATAAAGTAAACCAACCAACCAGTATGTTGACATCTTACTCAGCCAAGACCTTTCCGTAATCTCAAGCAGAAGGCTATTCTGTTCAACTGAATCAAAGGTAAGCTTTCAGATTTTCTAGTTGAATGATCCTCTTCTACAGTATTTCCATTGTTATTTACAAGAAAGTAAAAAGCTTTTGAAGTTGATAACAAAAAAAAAAAAAAGGATGAATCTTTGATAGCTTCCTGCTCTCAAGTGTGGAACTTTAGCGGCTTCATGTGTTGTTCACTCAATCTGGGATGGTGGCAAAGAAGCAAAGTAGCTAACAGCTGCAAGAGAAACACTCGAATCTTTGTGTTGGTTGGTTCATATGCACTGATGATGTTGACCAAGTTTTCAAGCAGCTTTAAAACAAAACAACAACATAAAAGCTAGTTGTCTGGTAAAAACGTGGAATAGTGTGTCACAATCAATCACTACCTCCGCCCCCCACCTGATCTTCTCCTCTAGGTCCCATCTCCGCTCCTCTTGCTCTAAGCAATCCACGTATCTTCATCCCCGTGTTCTTTTAGTTCTGCATTTTTTTAATAAATAAAATGAAAATTAAGAACCAACATGATCGGTTTAATTAGACAAAGAACAGCTTTCGCTTTCTTTTGTTCTTGATCCAGAACCCTTTTGCTGAATAGCAGGTAAGACTTGTGTGATGTGGGTAAATCCAAATTATCCATTGGCTTTTTTTATGTAACATATTTTTCTATATATAATTATCATGTCCCATAACTTCCGGCTCTAGCAAGTATCTCCTTCTCTAGCTGCTATTTGCTTTTCTTCTTCTATATTTGTTGCTTTTTATTTTTATTATCTGAGAGCGTGATATTTACGCGTATATATTCCAATGTTTGAACAGTATTTGGGTTCTATGGGATTATTTTTTTCGATTAAATAATGTTCATCCGGTGTGGTTATGGAAGTTCTTTAGGACTTTTAGATTTTCCTGTCGATTTTGGTCATCGGAGAGATACTTTTGCTGTCCTCATTTCAATTTATGTGCTTCTGTCACGTTTACTGTAGCTGATACAAGGGATGGGGCAGTGGAAATGGACGGAGGATAATGTTCCAATTGTATTCCGAATTTTAAAAGTTGGAGCTTTTCTGGTAATTCAAATTTTGGGAATTTCAAAACTTGGGATTTACTTCTAGGGTTTAATCTTTTAGGGAGACTTAATGGGTTTCGGATTATGCTTTGGAATGGGAAGTCTTTGCAATGTTGTAATTTTAGAGAGTTGGGATGTATTCTTATCTTTTTCTTTTGGTTAAATTTTCCATTTTGGGATTAGTTCAATATGCCAAATCTGGTGCACATGCTTGATTTCTTATGAACTGGTAGTAGAAATAGAAAATTTTTCCTTGATGGCTGCTTTCTTTCTCCTTTTTTTTATATAACTCTTCCTTTGTTCATTTTATGAAAGACTAAGGAATCTTTGTGAAAAGTTAAGATCTCGAGAGATGTTGGTTGCATAATCTTCTGAAAGATATGAATTATGGTGGACCATATATCACGATATTTTATTTTGTCTGACAAGGTTTGTGAAATTGAAAGTGATGTTATGTGATTAAATGTAGTGTGAAGTCGAGAGTATTTGCTTTGGGGTAACATAATGGGCGTGCTGAAGAACTATAGAAGAATTTGCTAGTATTTATAGAAAATGAAGAAGGATTACAGGCTAAATCCATGTGTGGCTTCCAAGATAACTGTTGGTTGTGTTTCTAAAATCAAACCAACTGCAAACGTTAAAGAATGCATGTACCATGGCTAAAATGGACAGATCAAACAATAGTGAAGACGCTGTACTAAGCTCTTGGAATTTTTCACTAATAGTGTTCTTGTGAATTTCATCTATTTTCAGTTAGATCCTCTTCTATTTAGAAGACTACAACATGTCAAGTGGAGGAGTGAGAAGGGTATCACCTAAAGATATACAAGTGGTAAGATGGTTTAACTTCAGTTTGGTTAAGTATAGAACTTGGTGTATAACCTACTTGTCTATAAACTTTTGCTACCTTATTGGTCTTCTATTCCAGGTACAAAATCTTATAGAACGGTGTCTTCAGCTGTATATGAACCAGAGAGAGGTTGTGCAAACATTGTTAGATCAGGCAAAGATAGAACCTGGATTTACTGAACTTGGTAACTATAGAATTTATTGACAATGACACAAGCTTGTGTGATTCTTAAATATTTGCATGAATAAGCTCCATGAGACCATGTTTCTTTTCTATGTAACATTGATTAGCATTCAGGTTGAAGATTGTGCTTTTATCCTTTTAGTCATTTATCAACATTGTTACTGTGTCAGAAGGCCATACCATTGCTTTGTTAGTTTGTCTTTGGTATTGTCTGTAGAAATTCTTTCAGGAAAGTATGATCACTTTGTTGTTAAATAGTTGCCATTGACATGGACAAGTAAGATACGCATATTTGTATGTAGACGTGCAAGATTATATTAGTTTATCAACTCCAGCCTATTCGATGGTTTTATTTATGAATTATAGCAATCTTGTGGATGCCAAGGATTAAATCTTGAATTAGACTAAATTCTCTTGACAAGATGTACCAGAATCTATCTTGTCGCTTAAAACAGTGTTCCAAGTCATAGTTCTCCAACAATACAAATGATAAGTCCCTGAAGCCATTTTACTAAACTCCTCCTGTTTGTTCATGTTCACTTGCGGCTATACCTTTATCTCCTTGGGTATGCATGCAACTACTCAGTTATCTCCACTTGTGAAAGCATACTTTCTAACCGAGTAGGAGCTATTTCTAGACATGGTCCCTTACTAATTTTCAAACTCTTACTTTGTTTGACAGTTTGGCAGAAGCTTGAAGAAGAGAACCGTGAATTTTTCAATGCTTATTATCAAAGATTGATGGTGAAGCAACAAATAACAGAATTCAACAAGCTTCTTAAGCAGCAGGCACAACTGATGCGTCAGATAAATCCAACTGGAGTCGCGTCTTTGCCTACTTCTAATGGATCTCATGTTACACAATGTAAGACTACTACTAATCAAATTAAGAGGATATTACTTGCATGGATATGATTCTCCTCAATTATATGGGCTGAAGATATAAGTATCATTAGGAACATTTTCTATCAAATTTTTTGGTTGGACAATCGTCTATGATTGATGATCAAAAATCAACAGGAAGAAAGTTGTGAATAGGCAAGATAGTTCTTAAATATATTTCGTTGATATATATACAAGATATAAGGACCTATATATAGTAAACAAATCAATCATACAGCTGTATGTATATGCCTATTCCTAAATTAAGGGAAATTGTATAGGAAATATACAAGGTAGGAAACAATCATAGTCCATTCTCACTAGCGTTTCCCCTCAAGTTGGGCGGAGATATCATGCATGCCCAACTTGAATGGCATTGTATAGAATGATCCACTATTGACGACATGAGTCATAATGATAGCTAACTGATCATAACTTCTAGTGTAAGGAACTTCTATTGTCCCATAATCAAGGTTATCTTTAATATAGTTCCTATCTTGTTCAACATGCTTAGTTCGATCATATTGCGTTGGATTATTAGCAATCTCAGTTAAGAAATTTTCAGCCAAGAAATTTTGTTATTGTATGATGCATAGCACAGTATTCAACTTCTGTACTAGATAACAAAACCGCATTATGTTTTCTATTTCCCCAGGTCATCAAGTTGCCTCCAATAAACGAAAGATATCCATAAGTAGAATTTTTTATCCTTTCTACTACCAACAAAAGTCAAAGTTTGTATATCCCACAATATCAACTTGTCCATTCTTTGGAGAACAGAGCACCTTTACTTGGAGCTGATTTTATATATGTTAGAATTTGGTTAATAGCATTCATGTGTTGATCATATGGATTATGCAAAAATTGATTGATAACGCTGACTGCATATACTATGTTTGACCTAATGTGAGTTAAATAGGTCAACTTCCCAACTATTCTTTGATATATCTCCTTGTTTGTAGGAATTTGAATAGGAGAAATCGATAGGTCATGATTCACCTCAATAGGAATATTTATAGGCTCACAGGCATAGTTACCAGTTTCAATTAGGAGTTCCAAATTATATTTGCTTTGGGAAAGAAATAATCCTTTCTTAGATCGAGAACTTCAATGCCTAGGAAGTATTTGTGAAGTCCCAAATCCTTTATATTAAATTCTTTGGCCAAATAACTTCAAGTTTGCTCCATTTCATCTATGTTATCACCCATTACAATTATAATCATCAACATAGGCTAGAAGAAAGGTAACATCATTATGATCATGTTTATAAAACAAGGTATAATATGCCTAAAGTTTGCTTGAATCCACTCTCTTTCATTGCATGACTCAATCTACCAAGCAATGCCCTTGGTGATTGCTTTAATCCATAGGATGTCTTTTTAAGTTTGTATATAGTTCCTTATTGTAAGATAAACCTAGGGGTGGATCCATAAACATTTCTATTGTTAGGTCACCATGAAGAAAGACATTTTTCACATCAAAATATCGTAGAGGCTAGTCTAGATTAACTGCAAGCGACAGTATGACATGAACAATGTTCATCTTAGTAACAGTATGACATGAACAATATTCATCTTAGTAATTGGTACAAAGTCTCTTGATAATCAATATCATAGGTATCAGTATAACCTTTTGCAATCAACCTAGTCTTATATCTTTCAATCATTCCATCTGACTTGTCTTTGACAATGAATACCCATTTGCACCTCACAGTCTTCTTTCCCATCGGTAATTTAACCATTTCCCAAATAAGAATTATTTGGGAGAGCCATCGTTTCATCTACCATTACGTCCTTCCAATTAGTATGTTCAAGGGCTTCCTAAAAATGACTAGGATAAACAACATCAGAGGCTTTGAAAAACCAAATTTATCAGGTGCTTTTCTTTTCACGAAGAGGATATCTCCTATTATAATTAGTATTAGAATTGGGATTAGGAATTTCAGGAGATTAGGTAAATACCTCAGCGTCAATCTTAGAAGATTCACCTGATGACGTGGTAGTATTAGGAGTGGTACTAGATTTCAGATGCATAATCATGACATCTTCCTTTTTCCTAGAATATCATCTCTCATAAAAATGAGCTAGTCTCTCACCATCATGTTCATTTTATTTTCCTTAATAAGTGGGTCATCTAAAACTACAAATTCCCCATTTTCCTTAATGTTCTCTATACCTAAGCTCAATATCTTCTTTTCTCCCAACCATATTTGTTCTGCTTTTTTACTATCGATCTTGGAGGAACTGTGGATATCACCCCAAAACAGTAGGGACTCATTTTTACAGAACTAAACATCCATTGAGAAATAGTAGGTTCCATAGGAGGATGTGAACTTTTGTATCCATTTTCTGAATTGGAGTTTAATAGCGTGAAATTCAAGTTTATCTTTATGAAGAGAATGAATATGAACACACATAACCGAAAACCTTAGGGAAAACTTTTAAACGAAGGGAATGAAATGAAATGTGGATAGCATCCTTAAAGGAGTTTTAAAATCAAGAATCTTGGCAAACATTTTATTAATAAGAAAAACAATAGTCACGACAGCTTCATCCTAGGAACGTTTTGGAACTAGCATAGCAAAGCATAAGGCTCGAGCCACTTCAATGAGGTGGTTGTTCTTGCATTCTACTATGTCATTCTGTTGGGGTGCATAAACACAAGTTTTCTGGTAAAGCACGCCATTTTGTGTCACAAAATCAACAAGAGAATGATTTGCAAACTCACAACCATTGTCAAAAAGAAAATTTTCTATTTTAGTGTTAAATTGAGTGAGAATCATGTTATATAATTGAGAAATAACATGTGAATCTTCACTCTTAGATTTCATAAAATACATCCAATTGACTCTAGTACAAGTATCAATAAAAAATACAAAATATTTATTTCTTAAAGTAGAAGGGGTAGAGAATGGATCCCATACATTAGTATAAACACCGAAAAAAACTAATTGTAATTTGTCAAATTTAACTTTAAAAGGAACATGATGGAATGCATTATTCACATATTAAACTAGAAACAGAAATATTGGAAAATAATTTAAGAAACAAACATTTTAAATAAGAGAAAGATGAATGTCCCAACCAACAATGCTAAAGTATAATTCTCTCTATATAATGCCTCTCTCTTTGTTTGGAAGCCACGAGTAAGAGTTGCTATGCCTCCATTGTCCTCAAAATAGTATAGGCAATCCCGTTCTTTACCAATGACAATCGTCATCTTCGTGAGATTGCCTTGAAAAACACAATGAGTAAAGTAAAAATTACATAACAATTAAGATTCTTAGTTATTTTGTTGATGGAGAGGAGGTTATTTGAAAGTGTAGGTGTAAGCAGAAGAGCGGAAAATGTTAAAGGGACACATTCCAGCCCCTATGATTGACATAGAATTCCCATCAGCAGCCTGCACAGACTTAACTGGTGGCATGTTAGAGGATCAGTGATAGAAGATTTACTATTTATATGATCAATGGCCACTAAATTAATAGCCCAAACATCATAACAAGTAGAATTATTGGATAAACCAAAATTACCCTCTTGAGAAGATACCTGAGATACATAAGAGGCAGAAGATGTGGTATCATTATGGATAGCCATGTCTCTTCTTGCAACTATCCACTGTATGTGTATTCTTATGGTAGTGGGTGCCAAATCAAGATTGAGGAGCTATAGAATCTCCAAGAGCTGAAATAGGAGTATCGAGTTAGAGGGAATTAACTGAAGCCTTTGAGTGGATAATTGTCCACATGGTCATTTATCGTTGTACTTCATGACGAACCAAAGAATATGCTTCGTCTAATGTCAGTAAAGGAGAAGTAGTTAGAACCTGACTACTAATTGATCCAGATTATGATCAAGACCAATGAGAAAGATGTAGACGCTATCTTTTGCAATATGTTTTCTATCTTTTCCATTGTCATTAGCATAGGTCATATTGTTTGGTCTTTGATAATCAAGCTCCAACAAAATTTAATTCAACTCATTCTAATATTATGCTAGAGGCCTACTATCTTGATGTAATTAGGAAGACTTCTTCATTAGTTCATAGACTTGAGAAGAATTAGATACATCAAGGTAACTTCTTTTTACAGCTTTCCAGACTTCCTTGTTGTTCCACATTGCACAAAGTGTGACATTGGATTATCGCTCATTCAATTTATGAGCCAAGATTTAACCAGTACATCTTTAGCCTCTCATTCCTCATAGCTTGGATCATCTTTCGAGAGTGCAACCTTGTTGATATAGCCAAACTTTTTTTTTTCCAGCAATATGCATCTCCAAAATCTTAGACTAGCCCTGATAGCTAGCACTGTTCAATTTAATATGAATGGATGAAGTATCTGAATGGTCATTTGGATATTTTCTTGCTATCAAAAGATTCAGCCTTAGCTTTGATAGGCATACTGTGTTGCAGTGAGTGGTCTTAGGGCAAAAGTGGTTGGGATTTTTAGAAGAGAAAAAACGGCTAGGGTTTTAAGAATAGAAGAGGTGGCTATGATTTGTAGAGAGAAAGAAGAATTAGAGCTCTAAGCTCTGGTACCAAGTTGTGAATATGCAGGATAATTCTTTTATATATTTCATTGACATAGATACAAGATAGAAGGACATATATATTTAAAAAAATCAATCATAGAGCTGTATGTATGTTCCTATTCCTATATTAAGAGAAACTACACAGGAAAATACAAATTAAGAAAGAATCACAGCTCATTTCAGTTATTTGAGAAAAGTATCCTTCCATATGCCCATGTATTCTATGTTGATGTTTTGAATATTCAACGCAAACTGGAGCAGTTGTGCTATTTTTTTTTCCCGTCATCTATAAGCATTGTTAAACTCTATGCTTTATTTGGGAGTGAGGGAATGAAATGGTCTTATGGGAAATATTGCATTTTGCTTCTCACCTTTAAATGGATTTCATTGCATTTTTCTCCTTTTTCTGTTCGTGTGAATTAATTTTCAGAAGTTCACATAACTAAATATCCTCTTAACATATTTCTCTCTCTCTTCCCCTCCGTGCATGCCCATGCTTGTGTGTCCACATATACCTCTTTCCACCTTGAAAATTATTTTTGGTTAAATGTCTAGGACACAAACTCTTTGTTTTCTGCATCTGAATAGTGCACTTTATTTATTCAATTGAACGAGGTGTATACTTGGAAATCACTGCCTGAATGAACTCGGAAGAAGCTTGCTTTACATAATTTTGCCATAATTCGATTTTCTAGACTTGTCTGAGAGATCTTCTGTCTTTTACTTCGGATTTCTATTTGAAATAAGATTGCAAGTAAAATATGCTTACTTTGGCCTCCATGATTCTGGAAACTGACTCCTTATTGTGCTTTCAGTGCATCAGAATTCTGCATGCTATGCCCCAGAGCAAACAATACCTACTCTCAAATCAGAGAACATGCACCAACCAATGGCTTCAAATCTACCTAATGCATTTACGAATGGTGGATCATCACTGCATTCAAATATGCCTCCCACTGGTGAAATGTCTGCTCATGCCAACAGACTTGATGCCCCACACAATATGCTTTCAACACAGAGCTCAAACATGGGTCTCATGCAAGGAATAAATGGGGGGATGATCAAATCAGAAGCCGGGTATTTGGGTAGTTCTTTTATGTTTGGTGCTGATGGCAGTGTCTTGGAAGCACGCCCACCAATTGCAGATGCATCTGTTGCATCTTTCAGTAGTGTTGAGTCCAACTCACAAGCCCTGAATGAACCACTTCTGGATGCAGATGGTTCTTTTGGAATTCTAAGTCAAATTCCTCGAAATTTCAGTCTCTCTGATCTGACAGCTGATTTTGCCCAAAGTACAGGTTTGTTCCCTCCTATAACCTACCATTTGGCATTTCCAACTCTTTTTGTCTGTGAGTTTGTGCCCAATATTTTCAAGCTGATTTGTACATGTTCGCAAGCTCACATTTGGACCTTTTCTATTACCACTGCCACCCATTTTTTGTGTGTTTCTTTTCTTTCTGGTTTGTCATCCACTATATATGTACTTGACTATGATTTGTTTGTTGTACATGCATGTGGAATGAGTAATCTTATTAATTTTGTTCTACACTTTGATGGAGTGTTAACCAAATAGTTAAGGGGGCTAGACTTATCTCTAGACTCAATCTTTGGGTTAAAACTATTGCAGAGATATTAGAGAGCTACTCGAGATCTCCCTTCCTAGCCACAGACGATGAAAGCTTCCCAGATTCTCAGGAAAGAGAGCACCAGGGTTAATATTCTGCCTCTTTCTAGTTCTTGTTTGTTACATCACCAATTAAGAAGCTTAATTCTATGCCCTAACCTTACAGGAGATGGTAACAAACTCAGCACTATATCTGAAGGTTTGAGTTATGATGAATTTGGAAGTAAATAACCTGGTAAGTTCTTTATTTTTGTTACATCATCTTTATATGGTAACGTTTAGGCGCATGCTAAAAGATTCTCCAATTCAACTGCACAGAACTATGAGCAGTATTAGCTTATGTTAAAATTATGAATGGTTTCTTCCTTTCTGGTTAGGGCATGTGTTGATAGCTTTCTTAGAAACATATTGATAATCCATCAGAATCTTGTTTCTGAATTTGATTTACACACAGGTTTCCATTTGAAGGACCCCACCTCAGGCACATGTGTATTCTTTGATGCACAATCGTGTGTATCAATTAAGGCTGGAATGTGTTATTTGACTCCAAAAATAACATTTCGATTATGAATCCAATCAAATTGAAATGTAGAAAACTCTCTGGGATGAAGTTTTTCATTTCTGTTGTGTATACTACACCACTTATCATTGTATTTTTGTTATTGCAGGTCCTACAGTAACTTAGGAAGAGTAAAGTAGGTATCATATAAATGTGGGAAATGCTTTAAATGTAGAACTACTTGGTGCATATCTACTGGTTTGAAGTTTCACCGAGTATTTGACAGTAGGATTTGCGTAGGGAAAATTTTGCCAAATAATGGAAGGCACTTGTAGCTTTTACAATACCATGGAATCCATGGCCAATTGTCAACTGTATAAGGTGTCTGAATTGTTACACTTTGGTCTACTGATGGGATCGTGCTTATTGATAGTCATGATTTATTCTATAAATCTATTGTTGATTCAGTTTGTGACCTATGACAGGTCTCGATGATGCCAGGCGTGAGAATTATAGTTTTCTTCTTCCTTCTCATCATTCAATTTTAATCAATTTTCTTGACAACTTTTTCCTCTTTGGCCTAAGGACACGTTCTTAGTGAAGGCAATTTTGTATTTTATACAATATTTTGCGCTTAATGTAGTGACAGTGTCTTGATGTTGCTTCCAAGTGTGTATGAGAGCCTCTTTTGTCAACTTGGCTGATTGTTGCTCAAGGTCTCATTTGCCAAAAATATAGATAAGGGGCATAACTGAAGATTTAAATAAAGTTCAGTGACCGATTACATATCATCTCAGTTTATCAAAAAACATGAACTGGTAAGTAGGAGCCACATCTACGGTTAACAGCTTAAGCAGACAACAATCTTGATAAAAACTCAGTTCATCTTAAACATGTTAACTACAGCAGCAACTGTAGTTATTGATCCAAAGCAGAAAGAAATGACTGTTTAAAGAATACTCCATTTGTTGGCTAACCCCTCACAGATCCTCGCGATACACCAGGCAGCACTGAGTGGATACTCCGAAACTGCAAGCACAAGAAAATGACTTATCCATCAGGACCAGTTCTAATCAACACCTGAACGATAGTCAAGAGCATTAATAACACAATTGAATGCTTTTGCCTCGTTCCTTTTTTGGCTAGTCGATTCTGAGTCAGTAACCAAAGTCCAACTCCAGAACTTCCCCAGCTAGATAAGAATTGTTGGCATCCCAGTTCACCACCATTAGACAACAGGGACTAATTTTACTTTCAACACAGAAAGATTTACTCTGGAGCTCGGCAGGTTGACAAATTCAATCTAATTATTGTGGCATGGGAGTTGGTAAAACTCATTGGTTGATTGCTTTACTAGCTCAAGAGTTGTATCACAATCAAGAACATATTGCAATCAAATTCAGGATCAAGAAAGCAGGGCTAGGATATCTTCACAAATCCTCTAGTTCTAAGCTTGAATATATAATAGGTCAAAAATGGTGGGTGCAGTAATTTTAAAATGCACAAATAAAATGGAACAGAAAAGAGAAATTTGATATGTTAGATAAAATTGCATGTTTGATAATTAATCATCTCTATGAAGCAATCCAACCAACAAAGTACAAGCAATAAAAGGTAAAACTTACTTGCAATAAAATCTTCTATGTAATCACAATCAATTTTCCCATGGGCCATAGCACCAACCTTCAGATACACAAGAAAATGGTTAGAACAATTGAAAACACTTTCGCTCAGTGGGCATTTTGTGCAGAGAGCATCATTTTTTTCGGAGCATACCACAAATACCAGGTCCTTGTCATCATCAATTGCTGATAAATAATTGCCCATTTTAATCAATTTATTTGAGCTATAGGAGAAACCTGAGAAGAACATGAGATTGGTATCACATTGCATAACAAGGAGTTAGAAGGCAACATAAACAGGGGGACATTAAAATTAGCTCACCTATTTTACGAGAGTTGAGAGGCAGGTACTTAGTTACAGGGTTCTTGATCACATTCATAAGTTTCTCATTTTTACCCACAGCCCTTATACTTAGTTTTTGAAGAAGCTGTACTGAAAGAGTAAGCAATTAAAGTTGAGAAAACTGTGCATACAAGCCAAGGAAAGAATCATAATAGCCAGCATACATTTTAAGCAATAGGGTGATGAGCAAAACTTACACATAATACCAGCAAACCGCTTATATGTCCTTGGAATACGCACATGTGGTTTGACTTCAAAAAGAACACCTTTTTCGGTTTTCACATACACAGCTCGCAATCTTCCAGCCTTGTTCACCGGGCTATCTAAGATTGATAAGAGAGCCTGAAAACATGCATTATTCATTTCAATACAATAGGTTTACAATGGCAGAAGTGACAAACAATCTGTGTTTGAAATCTTTATCATCTCTAGAAAGAACATTGACTTGCAAACGGATATAACAATATCTGTTTTATATATAATAGTATTCAGACTCCTCCATAAGATTTCCAAAAACATGAGATATTGCAATGCATTTACATCTCATCTTTGAAAGATAGATCCAAATGTACATATGAATTCTTGTTCAGTTTTACCACTTTGTTATCTTTTTAAAAGCATGGTATTGTTCTAAAAGGTACAACTAAATGCGAGACCAAGTGGTCTATATATGATAACTTAATTTTGCTAACCTGGTGAATGATGTCAGGTCTGTAATCCGCAGGATTTCTTTTGTTCTTTCCCAGAAAATTGGCGTGATCCTCAGAATTCAAGATTTGGTAACTCTGAGGAGAAACAACTCATCAGATGAAGAAAACTTCATGTGAAAGGTACTAGAAACCAAGGCAGTTAAGAAACAGAACTTCAATAGTTAAACAGTACAATTATAAAACCACATGCCAACTTCTTATGCAAGGTAAAAATTGAGATATCTCTTTCATACTGAAATGAGCATTCAAAGGGTTATACTTAAGGCTTAGAGATTAGAAAAGGGATATTAAACAGGAACCAGTTGATGAAAAGAGGAAAGCAGTTGATTTCAAGCTGCAAACTCCCTGAGGATGGCCAAGCACTGATGGCAATGAGACATACAGTAAATCAGAAAATGCATAAAGTATAAATGAAGACAATTCAGTGTCTTATTACCAATGGTTTTGTAATTAATCCTGGGACTATTGGTGGCTAGTAGCAAGAGTTACGGAAAATCTAAAAGGTTCACGCAATAGTTCAGGAGGACTATTTTGTAAACATTGTTGTTGAAACCGTATCTCAAGATGTAGCTCATCTACTCAAAAACAATAGACAGTACATCATACGTTGAAACTTTAGCTCATCAATTAACTGTTACAAAGAAATTGGGAATGGAAAGTGAAACACATCTATACGCAAACTACCAAGTATACTAGATAGCTAGTTTTAGCTAGTTTTACTCATGATACCACTCTAGCATGCACAGTGATGTAGGTTTTCGTCCTTCTTCAATTGTTTTTTTCTAACCCCCGAGGGTCACTGCTATATAAGCCAATGACTTGTTTGGGTTTTTATGCTTGGTAAGATCAGACAACCGTAGAACAAGATAAATATTCCATCAAGAAGAATCCAACATAACTAGGAATCAAGTATCAAAACCAACACTTAAAAGTACAATTACATCAAAAGAAAAATGTGACTCTTAGAAAATTCATAACGACATTGAGTACACACCTTTCCAACTTTTGCAACTTCCAGGGAGGCCTTTTCAAGTACAAATATCACTCCAGGCTTCCTGGAATTCGTATCACAGGGGACAATTGGTATTCCTTCCATTTCATGCACTTCAAACTGTCCTTCTTTCCCTGTTTCTTCTGCTTCTTCTTCCTCCACCCCAGTTTTGGTCTTCTTGTTTGTTATTTCTTCTTCTTCTTCCTCCTCGGATTTGGTCTTCTTGTTCGTTCTTTCTTCTTCCACTTGTTCATCCACTTCATCGTCCTCCTTATCATATTTTTTCTCTTTCTTCTTTCGCTTGTACCCTTTCACCCCATATCGCGGCCCCATCCCTCCCTTCTTAATCTTTTTCTTAATAACAAACACTTAACCTTCACAATGAATCATAGAAAGAGTAAAACGAAGTGAAATCAGATCAAAATTTGAAGTTTTAAGGTAGCGCTAAACAAACAACAAAAGGAGACATCAGGTCCAGATAAAGTACAACCGGTCAAAGGAAAAGAGAATGCAGCAAGAATAAAACATAATATAAAGAAATAGTTCGAGCATTAAATGTTCCCACATGATTTGTACTTGGGCTGGAGGTAAAAGTTACAAACAACAGCGAACTTTGCAGCTGAACAACAGCACTAACCGCCAGCAAAAAAATCTCAATAATTTCCTTTATACAAGAGCAATATGAACAATAACATGAGGAAGGAGGAAGAAGGTATAACTATGTAATCGGCGACGAGTGGAATCACGGAGAGAGGAATAACGCCGATGAGCTTTCTGAGCGACTGGACGATGGTGAAGTTGAAACAGGGTTTGGGAAGGGTTTTAGGTTTGCTGAATTGATCATACGAAGCGTCGTTCTGAGGATATTTTCAAGACAACTAGCGCATATTTTTAGCTTTGATATGGTTCGCATATAATAATAATACCTCTAAGAAATTAAAATGAAAAAAAAGGAAGAGTTGCACCCAAAAAAAAGGGGTAAAAAGAATGTTATAAAATTCATATTTTTCAAATTTGTATTAGGTCCTTCAACTTGAATTAGAACATTTAAACCTCAATGCTTTTGTCTATAAATTACACAATTTATTTACATCTTTTACAACTATTAATTTTGTTTGATATGATGTGATAATCAATATGAAATTACTATATACATATATGCATACAAACGTAATATAAACATTTTTATTTAACTTATAGATATATTTGTTAGTTTATACCTATGCAGTTAGTCGATTTAATTTTATGTATGACATAATTATTTTAATTAATAGAAATATTCTTTATCTTTATATATAGTAAATTGCATTTGATGTCTTAATAATAAAGGTAATAAATTACTATGAAATTGAAATTATAATGAGGTCATAGTTATGAGATTCAGTTTGCATTTATGCATTATTCCTAAATTATTCTTAATTATATTTTTATCGAAGATAGGATATTAATGGAACAATAAAACTAGCAAATAATATGTTTCTTTCTTATGACAAAAGTAATTGATCTTATAAATTAAAATATGCAGATATTCAAACAAATGTGTGTGTGTTCATTGGAATAAGTTAATTGAATTGACTAGATTACAAGTATCCCACGTTGAATATTACATTTTTTTTATTGATTTTTTCGTTATGATGATTGTATAATTGATCTTTAAAGTTGAAATGTCAAACTATCTCATGTGGGAATTACTATTTTTATGCTACTTATAACCTATTCTATTTATGACAACTCAACTGATAATATTTAGATATGGTATAAATCATATGGAGTAGCCGAGTAAGTTAATAAAAAATCGTCACTCTCAATTTCACTATTCTTGATTAGTAATGGTTCAAGGAATTTCGTGGGTAATGTGAATTGATATTTGAAATTGTTTAAAGAATTCTTTGGCTAAGGTGAATTATAAATCAATTACTAATTAGTAAGAACAAATATACTTTTTTGAAACAAAGTTAATATCAATAGCATTAATCAGAGAGTTAGGGGGAAATCCCAACTACAATGGTTAGCATATAAATGTGAGACCCTTGCTAAGTTATGAGCCTCAACATTGGATTGCCTACGAACCCAACAGACCTTGATATGAGGTTTGGCGTGTAATAATTGCTTACATTCCAAAATGACTCTACCAAATTCAGTCCAAGAATCATGAGAAATATTCATAGCAGAAACTATATTTTGGGCATCTGAGTAAAAAATCTCTCTACCCTGAAAAAGAGGTAAGACCCAAGTTAACGCTTCTCGTAGTGCCACAGCTTTAACCACATCTGCACTACAACGCCTTACAAAATGACCCGATATTGCTCTCACGAAATTTCCTTCCCCATCTTGACATACAACCTCATAGCCATATAGACATCGCTCCATAAATATTGCACCATCAACAAAGCACAACCAATCAAGTTGGGCCTCATCTCGCAGCCCCTCCACTACCCCACTCGCCTCCACTGGGCGGGATAGCATAGGTCTGTTCATAGTGGCTTGTTGCCAATCATGAATATAGCCTAAAGCCATGCGATACAGAGTAAAAGAAGAGTACCTTTTGGCCGCCCAAATCCGATCGTTACATGCCTGCCATATTATTGAAGCTAAGGAGCACCATTGAATCACCCGTACCGTCGACTCCCTCTCACACACTTCCGCAAACCACTGGTTGAAACCCACCCCCTCTCGCACAACACTACCTCCTCCCCAACGAGCCCACACAGAACGAGCCTCCGGACAAAAAACAAGAGCATGGTCAACATCCTCCGCTGCCCCGCAATGGACACAGTCAGCGCAAATGTTCATATGTCGCTGTATGAGCCTGCAACACGTAGGTAAAATGCCTCGCAAAGCTCTCCACATAAAATTTTTAAGCTTAGGAGGCATGGATAGTTTCCATAACGTCCCCCAAAAATCCCCGTCGACCCTCCCATGCACCCTTCCCGCGTAATTCAGACTTAACCGATAGCCTGATTTTGCTGTATAACAATCATCAAGGGAATAATGCCAAATGCGACAATCATCATGGTTGCTCCTTCCCACCGGAATGGTCAGGATGGTTCGAATATTCTTGGTTGTGAATAACTCCTGCAGCATATCTAGATTCCAGCCCCTCCCATTCGGAAGAAACAAGTCCTTGACCATCATGGTACCCAATGTGGCAACATCCCTTACGACATAAAAGTCCCCATTCTCCCGAGGAAGCCAAGGATCATCTAGTACCCGAATATCTCGCCCAGTCCCAACAGACCAACGAAAACCATGCTTCACCACCTCACACGCTTGGAAAATACCTCTCCAAGTAAAGCTTGGATTGGACCCCAATCTAGCTGACAAAACATTCCCCCCCGGAAAATATTTGGCTTTGTAAATCCGATACAGAAGAGTATCAGTATGACGAAGAAGTTGCCATACCTGCTTTCCAAGAAGTGCAAGATTAAAGCAGCGTAGTTCTCGAAAGCCTAAGCCACCTGCCTCCTTCCGAACACACATACGCTCCCATAAGAGCCAATGAATGTTCCTCCGCCCATCCGACTTCCTCCCCCACTAAAAGGAATTCATCATCTACTAAATCTTATCGCAAGTAGAAGTAGGTAGCAGAAAGACACTCATACAATATGATGGGATGGCTTGTGCCATAAATTTAAGCATGACCTCTTTTCCGGCCCTCGACAACAAGCGGTTATTTTAGCTATTCACTTTCATCCACAATCTATCCTTTAAGTAGTTAAAGATAGTCTTTTTACTCTTACCCACTAATGAAGGCAGCCCAAGATAGTTCCCATTCTCCATAGTTGAAAAGACACCCAAGTTGGATGACATGTGAGACTTTAAACCATTAGGTACATTCAGACTAAACAGGAGCCTAGACTTTTGGAAGTTCACCGATTGACTTAATGCCAGCTCATACTTTTGAAGAATTAATTTTACTTGGGCACATTCCTGCGTCCCCGCCTTAAAGAAGAACAAGGAATCATCCGCAAAAAGCAAGTGAGTAATCCTAGGACCTCCTCTACTGGCCCGACACCCATGAATCCATCCCTTAGCCTCTGCCTATTGAAATAAAGCTATTAGACCTTCCGCACACAAGATAAACAAATATGGTGACAGTGGGTCTGCCTATCTAAGACCCCTCCTACTCACAATAGGGCCTACCTCCGTGCTATTGAGTAGTTGTTGGACCCCGAACCTTTTGTAAGCTAGGATTATTTAATGAGGAACTATTGGCAATTGGTTATGTGTAAATAAGAGAAGAAATTGTAAGATTTAAATGAATTGGAAAGAGATTTATTGAATCAAAAGTCATAGGATTGGTTAAAGTGTTAAAAGTTGGAAAATGTTACATTGAACATGCTTCGGTGTTTTGGCCATAACTCTTTCTCTAGTTATCGAAATGAGACGATTCTTGATTTGAATTTAAACTAGAGAAATAGAGCTACAAATTATCTGTTGGACTCAAGTTCTAATTTAGTCTCTAAGGGTTTCAATTTTGATGGAAATTGAGCTTGAAATGTTGTCTCAATCTAAGGATAGTTTGGGAATGTTTGGGTCATTAATTGGAAATCGATAAAGAAATAGAAATTTAATTTTTACGTTGGAGTGTTAGGATTGGGATGGAAATTAGCAATTGATAATTTAATTAAGGATGGAACTTAGTTAGAATTGAACTAAGTTGGAACCAAGTTAGCTAAGTGAATGGAATGGGTTAAAAACCAACCAAGGGCATAGTTGGAAAGGACCCTTAAGTGAAGGGCATTTTAGGAAGTTCAAAGAGGATTATAAAAGAGCAAAAATAAGAAGGAATGGAGGGAGTGTCGTGACCAAGAGAGAGAAGGGAGAAAGAAACGAAAAGAGAAGAGGAAAGGGAGAAGAAAAGAAGAAAAATCCAAGGAAAATGGTGGGATTTGCGTGGATCCAAGGAAGAAATCAAGGTTTTAGGTAAGTTCTTCCATCTTCTTCTTGTTTTTGTGAAGAAATGAGTTAGGGTTTGGTTATGGAAGATTCTAGAGAGAGAAAGCTTAGTGAAGAAGATGATGAATAGTAAAATGCATAGGGTTTTTGGGGTTTTAGCTAAGTTTGGAGTTTTCCAACCTAGATGAGCCATGAAAAGGGTTAGATTGAAGTTGATAAGGGTTTTAGGGTTTTGAAAAGGGGATTTTCGAAATTTAGGAGAAATTATGAGATTATTGTTTGTGTTTTAGGAAATCATGGGATTATTCAAGAACAAGAAGAAGGAAGCCTTTGAATTTGGACTTCTCAAGTGTTAAGGTGGGTAAATCCTTTATAGCTTTTGTGCAAAATGGGCAAAATGCATTGTGTATGAAGTATGTGCTAAATGGCTTGTTGATTGTTATGATATTGAGATTGCATTATGATGTATTTTATGCTATGTCATGCATTGAATTATGTTTGACATTTTGATGTGATTGTTATGTCTTTAAATTGAATCATGGCACTTTGTGTGAGAAAAGAATGAGATTATGAACAAGTGAATGATGATGCTATGCCTTGTAACATGGCATTTCGTATGTGAATAATTGAATTGAGCATAATGATGCTATGCCTTTATGATGGCATTGTGATAAAATGGTGAATTGAGCATAATGATGCTATGCCTTTATGATGGCATTTTGATAAATGGAAAGAATGATTGAATTTAGTATAAAATGTGATTATGTGCTTTATGTGGGCGAGAGTGGAACCGTTTCGAGTCACGTGCACGTTGACGCCCAAAGCCTTCTCCCGGCTGCCCGCTTGTGGCCCACGAGATCTGAAAATGGAATCGTTTCATTCACGATGCAAACTTTGGTTTCATCGTTTTGTTCACGGAACCCTCGAGCCGTTTTGATTGTGCATTGCATTTGTTGTGTTCAATTATGTTCGAATGGAATAGCATCCAATTCATGATGGTGTTATGAATTACGAATGATGATTGAATTGTGCATGAGAATATTGATTTTGTTGTGAGATGTATGCTTATGGGAAGATGCTTGAATTATGAAAAGTCATTTGTTTTGAAATGTTGATTTCTCATTTTTATATATTTATGCCTATACATGCTTGTATGTATATGTATTTGGTGGTTTGTGTGGCTCTAAAGCCAATGGCTATAAATGGTTTAGCCACTGAGCTGTCAAGCTCAACCCATTTTTCCCCTACTCAGGTGCAGATCAAGAAGGTCGTTAAATCCTTGCAAGGCAATTTGGGACAATTTGAGAGAATTAGCTTTTGTATTTTAGTTAGTAGTTAGATTTGTGAATAGTTTTTATAGCATGTTGAAAGATTGAGTATCAACAGTATTTTGTAAATTGTGTTAAGGTTTTGTTGTAATGGCTATATGTACTTAAAGCCAAGAATGAGAAGACATTGGATGAACTCCTTTTGAATTGGTAATGAAATGAGAATTTGAAGCATTCCTTTTATATGAATGTGTGATTTTCAAGGTTTGTATATGTTGCATGTGTACAATTGAATAGGTTGGTTATGAATGGCCACTTGTGTTGTGTTGCTTGTGTTTAGAATAGTTGATTGAGGTTGAGTGTTGAGGAGAATTGGGTTGAATGTATGTGATGAATGATTTGGAGTTGAGTTCAAGGATGATTGATGTTGTTGGATAGGTTTGGAGTGGTTTTTATGGTGTTGGAAAAGGGTTTGAGGTAAGGGAATGTTAGGAGGAGTTTAGGGGCTTGAAAGGGGG
>JANZXV010038587.1:0-20482 GCA_027576455.1 Erythroxylum roigii | reverse complement strand
CCTTCGGGTGAGAGAGGTTCGTTGCAGAGCAGGAGGATTGGCATTTAGGGGATGCTGTGAGTTGAGATGGGAATTAGTTTCAGCGTGTTCATCTTGATCTTGGTTTTGAGGCCGTTGTTGATCATTCGGGCATGAAGATTGTGTGTGAGAATCGGGATATGCTGGTGGGAGAACGGCAGGTACTGGCAAACCCATCCGTTGTAGTGCAAGTGCCGTGACGGCGGCTATATCAGGATTAGCTGCTACCGCCTGACTGATCTGTGTGGTTCTGGACGTGGTGCCCTGACGTCGGGCCCCACGGTGGGCGCCAAATGGTTTAGCCTGATCTTGCTGGGGTTGAACGTCGTTGTTTGGATCCTTGATTTGTGCGACTCTGGCTACGGAATACCTGCAAAACAAATAATGGCGTGCTGGGGTTGATTCCCAGGAGGCCCCTCCGACGCTCAAGTCAGCCTTTCTGTGAAGGTTTCGGTTGTAACAAGTAGGAAAATTAGGGTTGTGATGTCGTACCTGAATTAGGGAAGAATAGTACCTTATATACCTGGAGTTACCACTAGGTTTAGGTCTTTACGTTTGCATGAGAGATTATCTCCTGCGACCGGGCCATCGACATCTGAGCCTGGAGTTGGGCCTTGTATGACCGGCCCAGCCGACCCAACCACGAATTATTCTCAGCCATTGAAATCCTACAGAGTAACAAAATCTATGTCAACCAACTCCCACCCTCTTCCTTTCCTAAATAAAAATCAGTAGTCAACATTTGTCAGTCTCCTCTCCGAATCTAGTTGTCTTGATGGGGTGGGACATTACTTTATGTCACCCCACTGTAACGTTATCAGAGCCCTGCCCGGACTGCCCGAACTGCCCAGAGGAACCCCACCAAATTCACTTGCAAGTACCCCAAGTACAACCTTCTTTTTGCCTTCTCTCTCCCCTCTACCTTGTTCTCTCTCTCTAGATTGATACGGCCACTTAGAATCTCTCTGACCTACACAGATCGGTGGGAGGAGCTATTGGTTCGGCTAATTGCGATAATCGGAGTTCAATTGAATCGTGAAGTGGAAATTAGGGATTTGGTTGGATCTAAGGGATTGGGAATTGGGCAAAACAAGAATTTAGGTGTAGTTTTTGGGGGTTAAGGATTGATGATACTGAGAGGTGAAAATGCAAGGCTATGTATGGGAGCAGACGGACTCGGCACATGTGGAAAGAACCCACTCGTAGCAGCAATCCGGTTGTTATACTAGGTGGCGCCTTTTTCTCTTCATTCTCGTGTTTTTCTCCAGTTAATTCGTTTTTCAATGTAACTCTTTTTTTTTTTTTTTGGGGGTTTGAAGTATGGATATTTTCTGTGCGTGTTCTCATAAGGTTCTTTTATTTCTGAGTTTATGAGAAACTAGAGGCAGTTCTTGAAGTTGCATATTTTGCATGAGCGGGAATAACCGCTAGCATTCTTTAGGTCAGAGACAGTATTGATGTAGCCGATGGATTGGATTTGGTTTGGAATAATTTTGATGATGTGAATTGGAGTTTCTATGCCATTATTTACATGCTGGGATTCAAATGGAAATCTCCATGTGCTTATAGGCTTTTTCTCTATTTAGTTTATTTTCATCAGTTTTGATTGTACTTTATGGTTTTAACCTTAATTTCCAATTTGGGTTTATCTGCCTAAATTGCCCAGATTCATTATTTGAAAGGCAAAAATAAGATGGAACATCTATTTTTTGTGTGTATATAAAAAAATCTTGTGCAGTCTACATTTTGAAATAACTCATTTCATTCTTTTGTATTTGCCACGGAGTGACTACAACTTTATGTACTTTAAAGTTGCTATGATGTTTCCATCATAGCGATGATATTCCTTCCATTTCCTTTTTATTGCAATTTGACACATTGGTTTTGCAATGTCAAATGCTTGGTCTGTTCTCTACTTTCAATTATAGTAGGTGCTTTCTTATTGCAATTGAGAAGCAAGAACGATAATCAGTTATTAGCCCATTTAGAATCTGTGGTATCATGTTCTTCTATTGCTGATATAAGAAGATTTGCTGATTGATGCTAATAATTGTCCATTGGTTCCATGTTATTTTCTGATATTGTTGTTCTTTTCTTCAGTTTTTTGGGGACTGCGTTTTGTTTATTAACTTGCTAAATCCTCCAGATTGTTGCTTTCCTACTACAGGATGGACGCAAGATAAGTGTTGCTGACTATGCTCTTTTTTGACCACCTCAGGATTCCCTACCTTTCATTGGTACCATTTCTTTGCTGATTCCTGGTGAAGAGGACAAGTTAAAGTTAGGCCTTAATTGGATTTACCGACCTTCTGAGGTGAAGCTTGGCAAAGGCATCCTATTGGAAGTTGCAGCCAAGTGAAATATTTTATTCCTTTCACAAAGATGAGATTCCTGCTGGATCATTACTTCATCCGTGTCAAGTTGCATTCCTTCCCGAATGTGTTGAACTTCCATCAGGAATTTGCTCATTTGTGTGCAGGCAAGTTTATGTCATTACAAACAAGTGCTTATGGTGGTTAACTGATCAAGATTATATAGATGTGAGTGTTAAATCCCTTTTTATCTTTTTCCATTTCATTCTGGTGGTTGACAAGTTCCTCTCCCCGGCCCCCCTATAGGAACGAAAAGGAGTAGATAAACTATTGTGTCATACACGTGTAGAAATGCATGCAACTGTACAACCAGATGGCCGCTCTCCAAAGTCAATGAATGGTCTGACATCACACTTAAAATCTGCTTCAGAAGGTGTACAGAATAGATCCTCTACCTTTCCTTCTCAAACTAAGGGAAAGAAAAGGAATAGAGTAGATCAGAGCTCTGAACCAGTTAAAAGAGAACGTCTTATTAAAGTGGATGATGGGGAGGCTAATAACCACGGATCAGAAAGCTTTTGGAAAACCGAGATCACCAAATTTACGGAAAAAGGTGGGCTTGTGGATTCTGGAGCTGTCGAGAAATTAGTACAACTTATGCAACTAGAGACAAGTGAGAAAAAGATAAGTTTGGTTGGCAGGTCAATATTGGCTGGTGTTGTAGCAGCAACAGATAAGTTTGATTGCCTTAACCGATTTGTTCAGATGAGGGGCTTAACCATTTTTGATGAGTGGCTGCAGGAGGTCCACAAAGGGAAGATTGGTGATGGTAGTAATAGTCTGAAGGATAGTGACAAATCTATCGAGGATTTTTTGTTAGTATTGCTCCATGCACTTGATAAGCTTCCTGTAAATCTTCAGGCTTTACAGACATGCAACGTTGGGAAGTCTGTGAATCACCTGCGTACGCATAAAAACTTAGAAATTCATAAGAAAGCAAGAAGTTTAGTTGACACATGGAAGAAACGTGTAGAGGCTGAAATGGATGCAAGATCTGGTTCCAACCAGACTGTTCCCTGGCCTGCGCGATCACGTGTTCCTGAAGGCAATAGACATTCAGGTCTATCCTCTGAGGTTGTGATGAAAAGCTCTGGTGCACAACTTTCTCCATCAAAAGCTGGTTCAGCAAAGCTTCTCCAGGGCGAGATGATAAAATCTGCATCCACACCTCAGGGTTTTGTGAAATCAGCAGCATCACCTGCATCAATGAGAGGGAATTTTAAAGAAGGATCAGCCAAAAACCTTGTTGTTAGTGGTGCATCTGATCTTCCTGTATTAGCTTCAAGGGATCAGAAAAGCAGCAGTTCCAGTCAGTCCCACAATAATAGTCAATCATGTTCTAGTGACCATGGCAGAAGTGCAAGGTTTTCTGCAAAAGAAGATGCTAGGAGTTCTAGTGTTGTGTCAGTTAACACAAATAAGGTTATCAATGGCAGTACATGGCATCGAAAGTCAACCAATGGCTTCCCAAGCTCAAATATATCTGAGATCCCAAAGGAAACTAAATTAAGCAGAAGATCCTCATCACACAGAAACCCAGATTCAGAAAAATTATCAGAGTCTGCATTGACATCTGAGATGGCAGTTGACACCCCCATGGCTGAGGTGAATAGTCCCAAAATAGTTGTTAAAATTCCCAACCGAGGGTGCAGTCCTGCGCAAAGTGCCAGTGGAGGATACCTTGAAGAGCCTTCAGTCATGAGCAGCAGAGCTTCTTCTCCTGCACTTTCTGATAAGCATGATCAGTTTGATCACAATTTAAAGGAGAAAATTGAAGCTTATAAGGCTACTGTGAGTCCGGATGTAAATACAGAATCATGGCAAAGCAATGATTTAAAAGAGGTGCTTGCAGGGTCTGACGAGGGAGATGGTTCTCCTGCTACTGCTCCTGATGAACATTGTAGGAATGTAGATGATTCTAAGAAAGTAATGGAAGTTGCCAAAACTGCTTCTTCATCTTCTGGCAATGAGCATAAGTCGCGGAAATTACATGATGCTTCTTTTAGTTCGATGAATGCACTGATTGAAAGCTGTGCTAAATACGCTACAGAAAATGCAACCATGTCAGCTGGTGATGATGTTGGAATGAATCTGCTTGCTAGTGTAGCTGCTGGCGAGATGTCTAAATCTGATATGACTTCATTGATTGATTCTCCACAAAGAAACACCCCTCTTGTTGCGAATTCTTGCAAGGTTGAAGATTCAAGAGTAAAATCATCTCCAGATGAAGACCATGACAGCCAGTCTGCTGATGGTGTTGATGATGAGCATGAGAAGCTGGATTTAGTGGCCAGGGATTCAGATGGTAAGTCCAATTATGTTTCTCAGGAAAATGTCATTGAGAACCTTACTGGGCATTTAAATGTTCACAGCATGAATATACAACGAACTGCAGAAGCATGCCTAGAAAGTAATGTAAAATCAAAAGAAATGGTCATAACTACTACTTTTGTACCTTCAGAATGCACCATGGAGACTACATCAGATACTTGTGGTAAAGAGACAGTGAAGGCCATGTTGGGTGCTAAAGTGAATGCAGATGGCGTGTCTGATACTAAAGAGGAGTTAACTGGTACTATTCAAAGTGAAGGGAAGGTTAATGTTTCAAAAGTAGAAGTTAAGAAATTTTTTTGTAAAGGATCTTCTACATATGCTTCTCTGGGTAATGATGGTGATAGGAATGAAGAGTTTAACACTGCTGCGAAGATGGAGCAGAAACCAGGTGCTCCATATGCTCCTCTCGGTAATGATGGTGACAGGAATGAGGAGTTTAACACTGCTGCGAAGATGGGGCATAAACCAAGTGCAATGGTGACTCAGATTTCAAAGGGAACTGATGGGGATATCCAGTCTACTTGTTCTACTAAGGATGTGATCTCTGAAAGCATTGATAACCCGAATGCTGAAAAGGGTGATGAAATAGATTGCAGGAGTCAGTCTGCTGGAATGCAGAGAACTGAACTTGAAAGAAATGTAAGTTCAACTGTTTCCAAGGGTGATGACTTCGAGGAGATTTCTTTAGGTAATCAAATTGATGTGAAAGATAATGGAGGGCCAGTTTCTCAATGGGTATTGTCCACACATATGCAAGAACCTGAACAGCAAACTAGATCTAGGGGATCCAAAACGACTGGCACTGAAGCTGATGAAGCTGAAGAATGCACATCAACAGTTGCAGATGCTTTATCTGCTGTAGGGGGTCCAGACATGGAAGCAAAAATCGAATTTGACCTGAATGAAGGGTTCGACACTGATAATGGAAGATGTGGGGACCCTGTTGATTTGAGATCTTCTGGATGTCCTCCTGCTCAACACTTAATTAGTCCTTTGCTGTTACCAGTATCCACTGTATCCACTGGTATGCCTGCTTCAATTACAGTGGCTGCAGCTTGCAAACGACCATTTGTACCACCAGACAATTTACTGAAGAATAAAGGAGAGCTGCTTGGTTGGAAGGGATCAGCAGCCACTAGTGCTTTTCGACCAGCAGAACCAAGAAAAGTTTTAGAGATGTCAGTAGGTCCAACGATTACCTCTGTACTTGATGCAACCAATACAAAGCCCAGTCGTCTTCCGTCGGACATTGACCTGAATGTACCTGATGAAAGAATCCTGGAAGATTTGGCTTCTTGTTCTGTTGAGGGCTCAGGTGCTATGTCCAAATGCAAAATGAATTTTGATCGGACAAATGGTGATTTGAAACGTTCTGCACTTGGTCGTAGCTCTGATGTGCTTGATCTTGATTTGAATAAAGCGGATGAGCCTACAGATGTTGGCATTCACTTAATTGATGATGTTCTTCAGCAGTATGCGCAACTGCAGCCCTCCAAATCTTCTTCAGGTGGACTTCATAATGGGAATTCTACTAACTGCTGGGACTTTGATTTGAATGATGGGCCTCTTGTTGATGAGATCATTGCAGAACCAACAGCACTTTTGCAGCTCAGTAGAAACTCTGCACCATCCCTGCCATCTGTTTCTGGCATTCAGTTAAACAATACAGAAATGGGAAACTTCTCTTCGTGGTTTTCTCAAGGGAATCATTATCCAACTATGACTATCCAATCCATCTTACCAGATAGTGGGGAACAACCTTTTCAGATGGTTGCACCTGGTGGGCCTCAGAGAATGTTAGCTCCACCCCATGGAGGTGCTCCATTTAGTAGTGATATCTACCGGGGGCCAGTGTTATCTTCTCCAGCACTGCCCTTTCCATCTACATCTTTCCAATATCCTGTCTTTCCTTTTGGAACCAGCTTTCCTTTGCCCTCAGCTACATTTTCAGGTGGTTCAGCACCGTATGTAGATTCATCAAAGGGTGGCCGGCCTTACTTTCCTGCAGTTCATTCTCAAATATTGACACCCACTGGTCCAGCCCCAACCCATTACCCTAGGCCATTTCTTGTCAACTTTCCAGATAGCAACAGTGGTGGTAGTGCTGAGAGCAATAAGAAATGGGGAAAGCAGGGTCTGGACCTCAATTCAGGGCCTCTTGGTCTTGATGCAGAAGGTAGAGATGAGATTGGGTCTCTTGCGTCAAGGCAACTGTTTGCTGCCAGTTCTCAGGCCCTTTTAGAGGACCAATCGAGGATATACTCACTAGCAGGAAGTGGGATTTTGAAGAGGAAGAAGCCAGAGGGAGGGTGGGAAGGTTATAAACAATCTTCATGGCAGTAGAGACAAGCTTTTGAAGTGCTCAGTTACCAGTGAAGCCTGTAAGTTTAGCATGCATTCCACATAATTTTCTTCAGGTTGAGCATTGCTATTGGAAAGCTAGGTGTTATTCGTACATACTTAAATGCAAAACTAGTATCTCTATTTAATCCCTTATTTCATTTTTGCTTTCCAGCTCTCTTCGATGGCTGTTAGTTCACTTCCAGAGATAATCTAACTTGCTCTCAGAGGATGGGTGTTAAGTGGCTTATTTGGTGCTAGCGGTCTCCAACCCCCTCTCTCTTCTGTACCAGTTGTATCTTAAATCCTGGGCCTTTTTGTTTTCCCTGGAGTGTTTAGTGGGTGGCTGCAGTTTCTTTCCCACTGTATATATGTTAACTGTTGAAAGCAATCTGTGCTGCTCAGGCATGCAGAACTGGTGCCATACTGTTGTTCACTGCACCAAAACTTTATACAGTTGGAATTCAAACCTTCACTATCCTTTTCCAACTGTTCAGATAATAGTTTGGATCGGTGAAACTTCTTTAAGATGAAGCCTTTTGTATATGCGTTGTTCTTAAATTAACCTCTCTTGTTTTACCCTTTCCTGGTTTCCTTCCTCTTGGTTGCGCATATATAAGTAGAGCGGACAGCTGGTGTTCTTTTGAGCTTTCCGTGTTCTAACCTTTGGTTCAGCTTGTATTGTCAATTGGTGCTGTGTTATAGGTCACTTCTTCAAGTTATACAGGGTTTTGGAGTCATCTCCGTTGAGTTAACGGCGTCTCTCTATATTGGGGCCGTGTTGTCTTCCAGCATTCAACATGTAAAACACCACATTGGAAATTGATATTTGCTTTTAGCTCTCGACAGTTGGCTGGGCTGGTTATAGAACTTACTTCAGTGACAATAAAACCCTCTGATGTCAAGAATACCTTGATGGTACCGTCAGCATGTTTTTGTAGTGTGCCTATTGCACAGAATCCATGAAATTGATTTCCGGTATAATATGATGTTAAGGCTGTAAAAGAAATAGACCTGCTTAATTGCCTTAAGTGGAAGATAGTTCGGTAGTAAAAGCTTGATCTGAAGGCTGACATGCCCAAAAGCATCAAGCTTATTCTGAAATCAAACATTCTTGTTTGATATTTGATAATCGATGGAAGACATGATCCAACTGCTGGTTTATTTTTGTTGCGTTTCTTGGTTGTACGTGTGACAATTTTCCCCTCCTCCACGACTTTGGTTGTATTGTTCCACAGAAAAATTTACCATTTTGACGCAGCATCGTTGTTACTTCCTGGTCAAGTATGTGGGGGGTTGCTGTATTCATTCAATTTTTGTACGTGATTGTGAGGCATAAAGTTTTGAGATTTACTTTTTCTACATTCTGGTCCCCACGGCATCTCGAATTTTTTGTTGCCAAAAGAAGTAAAAAGGAAAAAAAAAAAGAAAAGCCAAGTGATAATGCATGCACCCTTTACTGCCTTGCAGTAGTCTAGCTACTTGCAAACAACTCTTGGAGCATTACAAGTTTTGCTTACTTGAAGGCTTTGTCTTTTTTGACGTTCTTTGTTTCCTTCCATACGATGTAGAATACCTTGCATCTGTGTTAATTCTACGCCTCCAAAATGCTTTTTGTGTCAATTATATTGCGAGTCGAGACTTTTGAATCCGTCTGTGGGGTGCAAACGCAAACGAAGTCAATGTCCCATACACCCATTTTCTTCACTCCGATTAATACCTAAAGAGTTGCGACCTGTGACGTTTAGAGGGAAAATCCTGGTCAAGCTGTACACAACTAGGAGATAGATACATGCCTGCTTTATGTTTGCATCTTAATGCCTCCCAAGTGACTCCGTTGAAAATCCTAAATCCAGCTTTAGTGGATATGGTTAAGAATTTTCACAACTAATTGAGACAAACTTCAATGCCGCATTCCAACAGTATTAGTTCTCACCCAGCAGAAATCATTCAGAGAGCATGAAAAGCATGAGAAAGATTCATTGGTTGTAAGCATTTATAATATTTGATTATGAAAACTACTGACACTATAAATTAGAACACACTGAGTATGTACATCTTCCATATAGAAGAGTTACTCTCCAACAAAGCTATGCTGCAATGAAAAACCATTGCAATCAAAATCAAAGCCAGAAGATCCAGACAACTTGAGCAACTTGCCGTCAACGTTCTAAAAGGCAATGCCACCTGTACCAGAATGTGCTTCACTTGAGGCAAACGAGAGTCCTCCCACAGAATACATTTCTGTAATTAAGTGAACGACACCAACTCAGATATGAAATTGTAAAATTCTACAAAACTACACTTTGAACACATAAGACAAGGTGAAAACACAAAATTTCAATAAAACATAGGTTAGGATGTCTAGGAATCTTAAAAATACCACAAACATAAATGAAGATGCAAGATTCTTTTCAAGTTGTTTCAGCTATCCCAGCTTGGTTATTTATTTGGCCTAGTTCGGACATAAATTTCATAGTATATCCATTAATTTTTCTCTTCAATGAGGAAAATCAGTGCATAGTTGTTGGCTTAAATTATACCAAGTCCCCCAGATTTTCCATATTCAATACCAAAGAAATAATGTAAGACTTCACTTATACAGTCTAGTGAGCTGTATGTCTAAGGAAGGAGACAAAAATAGGGTGTGAGAGAGAGAGAGGAGCAACCTAAAAAGGGACGACCATACAACAGAAAGTACATAAAACAGGATATTGTTCAAGAGAAAATGCTAACAAAGAGAAAGAACGAGGTACTAAACAGATTATACAGGTATATATATGAGGCTGGAAAGTATAAATTGAGTTATTACTTAAAAGGAGACTGTTCAACTTAGTACTAAGCTTCAATTTGGAAAAATGAAATCAAAAAAGTTTCCCAAGTATAATGGATAAATATGTGTTATCGAAGTAATACTTTTCAACTGACTCTCAAATTCCAACTTGGAAAAATGAAAATGAACTTCTAACAATGACTTGGAAAAATGAGAATGAACTTTCAGGATATTAACAATGACACTACTGCTTATAAAAATAGTGTGGGGACAGTATGATTATATTTGATGCCTTGGTTGGGATTATAAATTACCTTCTTGGCCTCAAATTGTTTGCAAGAAGTACAAAAGCAATGGCATTGTACCATTTCGAATTTTGACTCAATTGTTACAAGCTGATGCTCAATAACTTGGTTGAAAAATATGCTCAAGTTTAATGACCTTCAATATATTTCTGACCGAAGGCTTGAAGTTAGACACTTAAAGAACAGACAAGTGGTGAGAAGAAAATCATACTGACATTAGGCATCCTCGATGTGGCTTTCGCTTCTTCTCTTTTTGTTTTTGTGCTGGTTTGATGACAACTTTGATTGCAGCATCAAAAACTGCTTTCACATTCTGCACTAACAGAAAAATGTTTTTTGTAACATAACAGCTATAGTAAGTGAAAAACATGAAAATTAGAGATCTTCTGAGGTGAAAGAGTGAACAGGATGTGAAATATTGTTCGATTCGTAGCATTAACTAATGCCTAAATCATGGAAAAGAAAGCAGATCGGCACGCCAAATATCACATAGCCTGTGGATAGCATTTTGACCTGACAATAACAACGTCTAGACAAACATCTAAAAGAGGGAATGGATGGATGGAAACAAACAATCTGTCTATGATTTTGCCAAAGCAACTATGAAAGACAATGTACAATTACTTTTGAATGTTTTGCATCTTATTTCAAGGAAACTTGAGATTTGACAAAATTAAATCAAGACCAATCACAATGGGATTACACACCATCATGGACCAGATATTGCATATGTGGTTTCCAGAGTTATCACATACCTGCTGTGTTTTTGAGCTGCATTCTATATAATATGCAGCACCGATTTGTTTGCGAAGTTCCTCTCCCTGATTGCATAAAATATGTTGCCAATGAAAAGACCTTGGAAATGGTGATCAAGAGAAAAGTATTAAAGAACTGTGATAAAGCCACACCTGTACAGTGGACACAGGCACCAATCCTGGGTGATCAGCCAAATAATGCTTATCCTCACGAAGATCTACATGTAAATTTGCAGCTACATATTAATCCATGGACGAAGAGCTCCACATGACCAATAGAAAAAATGTCAATATTAAATTCAGTTACGGATCCTGTAATTGGTTGGCACTTCCCAGTTTAGCTTGAGGGAACCTTTATTTATGCATAAGCATCAACTGTGATGGAAATACGATTGCCCAGACTAATTTAGATGAGTTCAATCACAATATACTAATTCATAAGACACGAGATACAGCACATTTTTATCTTGGGGGAAGAAGAAATTTCTTAGTGTTTGGTACACTTGAACATCGAAAGTTCATATTCATAAGCACAGTACTATATATGGACCCAGGACAAGACAGAAATATATGCATGTAAATTAGGATTCCAAACATGATTGAAATACACATATCTCTGACATGCAGCTTGGATGAAAGAATGAAAAGTGGATTAGAAAACAAAAGATAGACCCTTGCTGGTGTGCAGAAATCCCACTTTCTTATTGTGCAAATGATGCAAAGAGAACGTACTAATTCATTGCTATTAATTTTAACAGGAGACACTATTCACACCCAGTCTCAACCAAGGCTGTTGCAGTTAGGCACAGGTCATCTAAATGGCATTTGTGTCAGAATTGGAGTATGGATACAGGTTACGGGCAGTAATATGGTAGCAGAGAGTCAAGTAAATTGTTAAATGTAAAGGTGATATAATTGATGCATGGAACATATATATGTATAACCTCCTAACTTGAAAACTTTAAGAGATTGCAATTGGAAACATAAATGCAGACTTCCTTTATAGTCATGTAATCATTTAACCATACTGTACCTTGGAATTTATTGTCAAGAATATTAAGAAAGTGAGGTAGAAAGAAAGGAAAGAGTTATGATTCATAGATGTCCATTGTTTGTATTGGACATCAATGCAGACCCATAACTGCTGTTTCAACTGTTTAGTTTGGCAATCAAAATACAAAAGAACTTATACAACTTCCAACTCAGATGCTAAGTAAGCTGTCTGTGTCATTAAATTCTTCTAAATTAAGGTGCACCTGAATTATCGTGGAATAGTCAATATTCTTCCTGATAATCTAATACGACCAAACTGAAAGAAAAACGAGAGCATTTAGGCAGCTGGTAAGCTCTGATTTGATTATGTAATGATAGTGCCTCTAAGGGCACAGAATACACAGCTACACATCAAGAACTAACCACATATCAGCACGTGGGTTGATAAAAGATACTTGAGAACAAAAAAGGTTAGCTCCAGATGCAGAAAAGTCCATGTGCCAATGCATCTAAATCTAAACGTCTTCCCCAAGATAAACTATTAGGAAAAGATGGCCATTTCTATAAATGTATTTATTGTACTTGAAAATTGACTTCATTTGCCCAATGAGTCTTTGCAGCCAGTATTAGATACTCCAAAATTATGGAGGATCAGACTTGTAACCTTCATTAAGCAACAAGCGACAAAAGACTGAAACGATCAACTGTTCTAGCTTATGATCAAGTCTTGGTAAGGATACCACCAAAACAAGAAATGTAAGGAGCACAGTAAATTGCACCAGGTCTTTGGGGAAAAGGAAGTGATCATTATTAATTACTTACCCAATTTAGTGCCCACCAGAACTACAGGGACTCCAGGGGCATAGTGCTGCAGCTCAGGAATCCACTGAAGAAGCAAAATGCATCAGGATTGCGATACAAGAAAACAACAAAATGTGTATCATGGGAGGATTAGGTCGCAGAAAAGATGCACCTTTTTCAGTACATTCTCATAACTTGCCCGACTAACAAGTGAGAAAGTTAAGACAAAGACATCTGCTCCTCTGTAGCTCAAGGGTCTTAACCTATTGTAGTCCTCTTGACCTACAAAAAGTCATGGATAATATGCAGACATTAAAAATTCCCCAATTTGAGAGAACTCGTCTTTACCACATCAAATGTAAATGAAAGTTCAGTTCTACGAAATCATACTTAAGGTGAAAAACAAAACTTAAAACTCAAAGCTGAATACAAGAAGCACAGAAACTAATTATCAGATTCATACCAGCTGTATCCCAGAGACCTAAGTTGACAGTGGTGCCTTCAACCACAACATTGGCACTAAAGTTATCAAACACCGTTGGAATGTAATCCTGACAGGTAAACGACGCACGGATAATAATCTAAAAACATAACCTCAAAGATAAAAATATTTTCAGAACCTAAAAGATAACGAGTCAATGGGAAAGCTAGAACATAAACCACAAAAGAGACTGTAATCCACAAAAACTAATCAGGGGTTAGCAAACACATAAAAACTTGAAGATAAGAACATACAGTAGGGAATTTGTTACTTGTGTAGCAAATAAGCATGCAAGTCTTGCCCACGGCCCCATCTCCCACTGTCACACACTTGATAAACCTTGAAGCACTTGAGGCCATTGTTGGAAACTCCCCAAAAACAAAACCCAGCAAAGAAAACCCCTGCCTTTCTTCTAAACAAAAAAAATTACTCCTAGAACTAGAACAAAACTGAGAACAACGAAGAAAGAAAATAATAACAAAAGGGTTGTTTGTTGGTAGACAAATTAATTATGGTTCCTTCGTTTCAATAAAAAGAGAGAGAAAGGGCGAGAGTGGAGTGGGGTGGATCACATGATTCTCACTCATTTCCTTCGTCCTGTAGCAATTTCGCGATGCTTTTGCTCATTTTGCGCTGTTACAAACAAACTGGATATGGGGTTTTGTTCTGTCGTGTAATCTGGTTATCAATTTCCTTTATCTCGAGGGCTTGATGTGGAAAGCAAAATGAGACAGCTTTGTGCATTTATTGGCCCAGAATTGAAGATGTTGTTTGTTCTTTACAGCATTTAGCAGTGAAGAGTGGTGGAGCAACACAAACACACGGGCGCAGCTTTCTACTGTCTGTCGTTATGTGGACTGTTATGGGCGCGTGCAATCACATGAGGCTAGACATTTTCTTTTCTTCAATGTTGGGTAACTTCGAAGTTTCAATCTTTAAGCACCAAAAGCCAAGTTTCACTCTTTGGATTTGTTTTTGTCTTATGTCCGTCTTAATTTTCCTTCCTAACCCATTTCCACAGAAAGTGAAACCCTGCCTGTTGTTAATCCTAGTTGACATGACATTTCATACGTGTATGTTAAGGATGTAACAAAACACCAAAACTAGGTTGGAAAACACGAGTCTCGGGAGGATAAATTTTAAGGTAAAGCTAGTTGGAGTTCATTGCTTAAATGGCTGTAAAGGAAGAAACGGAGGATTCAGAAAAGAGTAAAGAGAGTTGGGTATTTCGGTAATTCTGGAAAAAGTTGGCACCTAAAGATAGTTCTAAAGCAAACGAAACGGAGAGCCAAACCGGGAAATTATTGCAAGAATACAAAAGGGTTTGGGGAGGAATAAGTAAAGATCAAGTAACACTCACACACCCCACAAAGTGGACGAGACTATAATTACTACGTAAGAGCAAAGGCAAGCACTTAGTTATTAAAGAAATAATCCAACTCGTCTTTCTTTCCATTTCTCCACTAAATAAACTTATCAAAGAGACAGCAAAATTTGGTTTGGTCATGCTTAATGATACTGAAATCGTAATGCTAATGGTAGGATTGGATGCGGTTGGTGTTGAATCCTTTCATCAAAATTTGGATTGGATGCAGTTGGTGTTGAATCCTTTCAGCAAAATTTGGTTTTGGTCATGCTTAATGATACTGAAATTGTAATGGTAGGATTGGATGCAGTTGGTGTTGAATCCTTTCATCAAATTTTGGTTTGGTGATACTTAATGATACTGAAATTGTAATGGTACTTGCTGAATCCTCCTTTAGAATTTGTTTATTTTGATTTCAAAGTGCTCGATTTGTCTTGTGTATGGGCTTTTATTTTTGTATTAGTTTTTGGGGATTTGTTGCGTTTACTCACAACTTCTTTTTTTTTTTTTTTGGGTTAAAGGGGCAACAACGAAGACAACTACAAAAGGTGTCTTGGGACCAACGTCCCAGACAGATCCTCTAGAAGGATAAGGTGGCACTCTATGGGTGTAGTAGATAAATAATGAATGCCGATATCAAAATGCGTTGCATAAGCCGCGAGCCAGTCGGCACATCTGTTGCCCTCTCGGTAGACATGCCGATGAATAACAGTCCAATTGCGTGCAAACAGCTCGTGAATTCCCAGGACGATGGGGTTGAGAGCCCGGGAACGAACTTCTGCTGAGGAAAGGAGCTCGAGCACCACCAGAGAATCGACTTCGAGCTCTATCTGTCGATAACCCCGATCCCAAGCAAGAGTAAGACCGGAATAGACTCCCCAGAGCTCTGCAGTCAAGGCTGACAACTTCCTTTGTTGGAGTTATTGTTGTAACTTTATTTTTTTCTGTTTACTTTTTCATTTTAGGTTTGGTTTGCTTTAAACTATTTTTGTCGTAGTGAATTTTGTCTACTCTCTACCTTGAGAAAGAGAACAAAGAAATTGATTTAGGGATTAATCTTCTCTTGATCGTTTGATTCTTCAAATTGAGACCATTCATGTGTTTCTAAATTGTATCAAAAAAGGAAATTTTGATTTCTCTATTTAAAAAACTTCAAATTTTGTATTTTTAAGCTTCTTTGTTCCGTTTTTTGGTCATCCTCTAAATTGATGTCAGTAGGTTCAATTTGAGATTTCTAGTTTTTATTTATTTTTGGAATTAATCTTCTTTACCATACAAAAGTCAACTTCTTATTCTTTGTCTTGATAGAAACTAGAACGTTAGTCCACTATATAGGAAACTTACTTTAAGTTCACTCCAACTAAGGTCTTTTTTGTATTTTTCCTTGTTTTAACTATTTGTAGTCATCAATATTAGTGTAAATCACTATATTGATAAGAGGCTTCATCTTTACCTTTTTTTGTGACTGCTTTCATTCTTCCTTTTTATTATTGCTTTTTATTTCCTAGAGTTGATATTAGTATAACTTATTTGAGTTTCTATTTATTCTATTACATTTTTCCTTTTTCTTATCTCTTATATATGGATTTTTTAAAGTTCCAATCCTTATTTCTTTTCTCAAGTATTCTTAACATTGTTTAGTTAGCTTATGTTGGGTGTTAAGATAAGTGTGGCTACTTTGACTTCTTATGATAGTACCAGGGCTAATCCTTCAATAAGATTTGGGGCTAAGAGAAGAGAAGATATTGATAGATTATAGATAGGTTCTGAAACATCAAGATTCTTACAAGGAAGTCATCGGAATTAGTAGAGATTTTAGATAAATATAAGATTCACATAATATGCATCTAAAAAACAAACTGGATGGGGGCTAAAGTGAAAGAAATAAATAGGTTCAAACTTTAGCATTCATGGTATTCGAGGAAACAAAGTGCTATAGGTATTTTGATTATCAAGGAACTCATATATTATGTTATAGGGGTAAAGAGGACTAATGATAGGATTTTGTACTTAAAGATTATGGTAAAAGATTTTTTTTCAATGTGGTGTGTGCTTATACACCCTAAATAGGGTTAGAAGAATAGCTTAGGTGTCAATTTTGAGAAGAGCTATATAAGGTGATTCAATATATTCCCCATAACGAGAAAGTTATACATGAGGAGACTTTAATTTTCATATAAGGGCAACCTCAAACGAGTATGTTTGTGCTTATAGAGGTTTTGAGTATGAAGATAGGAATGACAGTAGGTATACTTTGTTTTGACTTTTTGGTAATATTTGTTTTGGTGGTGACTAATTAACTCATTCTTTAACAAAAAAGAGGAGCACTAGTAATATTTAATAATAAAATTTTAAAGGCTCAAATTGAATACTTCCTCGTAAGGCAAAGTGATCAACCCAGTTGTAAAGATTGCAAAGTCATATCTAGCACGTGCCTGCCAAGTCAACATAGAGTATTGGTTATATATTTTATAATTAAAGGTTAGAGAAAGAAGAAAAATTCTTAGAGGTGCATCAAAAGTAGATGGTAGAATCTAAAAATGGACAATAGAATAACTTAGAGATAAAGTAATATATGGATAATAATCGAAATTAGAAGAAGATGCTAACCATATATGCTCTTGGATGAAACTGACATAAAAAAAAAGATGTCAAAGATACTTACATAGCCTTTTTAATAAAGACAGAGAAAAGAACTTTTCCTTAGGTGATTTTAGCACTTTTGATGATTATCGTAACTTTACTTGTTATTAGCAGATCATAAGAGAAGAAATTAAAGGAACTTTGAGGAAGATGAAGAGTTGAAGGGTTGTAGGACTTGATGAGTTACCCACAAAGGTGTGAAAGAGCTTAGGAGAGGAGGGTCTTACTTGGTTAGTCAAGCTTTTTAATGTTATCCTTAAGTTTGCCAAAATACTGAATGACTGGAGACTTAGCATACCAATCCCTCTCTACAAGAAAAAAAGAGACATCCAAAACTGTAACAACTATAAAGGTATCAAATTACTCAATCATACCATGAAGTTATAGAAGAGGGTAATTGAGAAAAGAGTAAGAAAGGGTACAATTATCTCGGAGAACCAATTTGGTTTCATGCTATGAAAGTCTATGAAATAAACTTTACACCTCCTAACATGATCAATGAATGTTATAGGTTAGAAAAAGGGGTTTGCACATAGTTTTCCTTGACTTAGAGAGGGCTTATGATAAGGTATTTAGGAAAGTTATATGGAGATGTTTAAAAGTTAAGGAAGTTCTTATAACTGATATAAGGGTTACCAGGGATATGTATGAAGGTACAAAGACTAGAGTAAGGTTGACATGAGGAGATACATAGCATTTTTATATCGATATCGGACTACATTAACGATTCTCACTGAACTCCTTCCTGTTTACAATGGTTATAGATGAACTCATTAAGAATATCTAATGAGATGTACCTTAGTGTATGTTGTTTACTGATGATATTATTTTAGTTGATGAAATAAAAGAGGCTGTTAATGTCAAGCTAAAACTTTGGAGGGATATGTTCGATTCAAAGAGCTTTATATGGAGGAGATGTTAAGCAGGACTAAAACTAAGTACTTAGAGTGTAACTTTTCAGGTCACAGAGTTATACCATAAAAAGATTATTTTAAGTACCTTAGATCCATCATACAAAGTAATAACGAGATAGATGACGACGTAATTCATTGTATCAAATTAGGGTGGCCTAAATGAAGGAAAAAAAAATCAGGAGTTTTATGTGACAAGAAGATATCACTAAAGATAAAAGGTAAATTCTATCGTTTAGCAATTAGTCAACTATGCTCTATAGGGCAGAATGTGGGCCTATCAAACAGATGAATATTCAAAAGTTAATAGTGGCGAAGATGAGGATACTCCATTAATTGTGCAACCTTAGAATAATAGATAAGGTTAGGATTATAGTGGTTAGAGACAAGTTGGAAGTGACTAACAGTAATGTTAAGTTAAGGGAGACAAGACTTAAGTGATTTAGAAATATTAAAAGGAGATATCTTGACACCCCAGTGAGAAAATGCGAGAAGATTAAACTTAGGGATTGTAAGAGAAGAAGAGGAAAACCTAAGAAGAGCAAGTAAAATATTGTCTTAAAATAAGAAGAAGAAGAAAGAAGTGTCTTGAGAGGCTAAAAGAGAGAAGAAAAATCGTGAAATAGGAGAAGAGAAAAGGAGAGAGTCGTGGAGAGAAGAAAGGAAGAAGAGAAAACAAGAAAAAGGAGAGAAATCATCTTGTCAAGGTAAGTTTATCTTCTTCTTCTTGCTTTATTAGAGAAATAGGTTGTGTTGAGGATGAAGGGATTAGAGAGAGAATGAGTGTTGTGTTAGAAGAAGAAGATTTGAGAGAACCCATTTGATTTTTGGGTTTCTAAGCTAGGTTTTAGTTTTTCTAACCTAGATGGACTATGGGTAGGTTGGGTTTGAGATTGATTTGTGTTGATTTAATTGGTTGTGATTTTTGAAGTTTTAGGGTTTTTATTGAATTGGAATTTAAAAGGAGAAATTGGTTGTTTTAGGAAAATCAAGAACAACCTACCTAAGAGCAAGAGGAAGACCACAAATGGAGTTTGGATTTTCAAGAGTTATAATGTGGGTAATTTGTTTATAGTTGTTGTGTAATATGAGCAAAATGCTTGGTGTGTGAAATATGTGCTAAAATGGATTGTTTTGAATTGCTATGATGTGTTTTATGTTATGTCATGCATTGAAAGATGTATGACATTTTGATATGATTGAATTGTGACAATGATCATGTTATGCCATTGAGTTGAATCATGGCATTTTGTATAAGAAAAAGCATAAGAAATGAGATTGTGAATGATTGAATTGAAGCATAAAAATTGATTGTTTTTGGGCAAGAGAGGAACCGTTTCGTAGTCACGTGCACGTCGACATAAAGCCTTCTCCAGGCTACCTGCTTGTGGCCCACGAGATCCGAAAAGTGGACTAGTTTCGTTCATGGTGTAAAATTCAGTTTCGTTGTTTTGTTTCACGGAACCCTCGAGCCATTTGGTTGTACATTTTCATTTTGACATGATTAGTTATGGTGCAAATTGTGTGTTATGCTGAGATGATAAACTTCATAGAATATGTCTTATGTGATGATATTTTGAATTATGAAATGTGGATTGAGAGTGTAAATGCTGAATTTTCATTGCGAAGTGTATCCCTATATGAATGTTTATATAGATATGTTTGTTTGTGTGGCTCATCGCCAATGGCTATAAATATATTAGCTACTGAGCTGTGTAGCTCAACCCATCACTTTCCCTCCTCAGGTGCAGAACGAGAAGATTAGCGATCCTTGCAAGACAATTGGACAACTTCGAGATATTTAGCTTTTGTATTAAGCAACACTTTGTATAGCTTATTAAGTATACCGAACATTGTGCATCCATTTGTATTTGTTTTAAGTTTGTGATGTGTATTTTGTTATGTAAATAAATTTTGTTCAATGATTTACTTTGCATTTACTTTGCATAGAAATGAGAACGGGAAATCGAGGATTTCCTTTTGTATATGAATATGTCTTCTTTTAAAGGTTAAGTATGATGGTTGTGAAAGTGGATTTTGTGTATGCATATGCTTCTTCGTTGAGATTGCGAATTGTTGTTTGTTTTAGAATAAGACATTAGCAATTGGAATGGTTTTATAGGATGAATTATTTGAGGTGGGATTCAAGAGTTTAACGAAAAATATTTAGCGGTTGAATTGATTTGAATGGATATTTCGTTTTGTAAGCGCATAGGTGTAGGAACTATGAACCAACTTCAAGGGAAAACCTGGATTAATATAGGTTGAATTGGACAAAGTGATCTTCATAAAATTGTAGATTATCCTCTTAGCTTTCCAACGCTATAAAGTATGTAAATTTTGGGTATCGAAGTTGAGAGATATGAGTATTCGAAGAGATGATGCTGCAT
>JANZXV010037392.1:0-20528 GCA_027576455.1 Erythroxylum roigii | reverse complement strand
TCATGCAAAAGGTCAACCGGATAAACACAATCAACTCAACCAAACACAACTAGGCAGATCAAGTAAATTAATGCAAACCCGAATAACATACATGAGACTTCATGTATTTCGGCACAGAATTCAAACACAAACAATCCAAATCACAAATCATTGTTTAACATCCGGTTAAACTATAACCGGATTCATCCAAACATATACCGCAATCTCCAACTCGGAGGGTTTACAATAATATGACTGAAATCTAAAACGATGATTGATTACCCCTGTGAAGCTCTCGGAACTCAAATCGTAGCTACATCTTCAAGAGACCGGAGACCTAGCCACGCATTAAGTCGGCGAAATCCATCACTGCTGGAAAACTGACGCTGCTCATGACTCAGACAACGAACGTGCGGAGGCGATGAGTGACAAACGATTGATGGCGATGAAAGTCGAACTTCGTCTGAACGGCTCCGACTGCAAAAACAAGGAAAAATAAACCTATCAGAATCGGAAAAGAAGATGAACAGTGTGTGCGGCCGCTGTCGTTTTGAACTAAAATGGAAATATATATAGAGTTAGAGCTTGGGCCGGGTCAAAACATTGAGAAATTTGCTATATTTAGGCCGGGTATCCGACATTCGTCACGACTAGGTAATTAAATATTAGTCGCGACGAGTTGAATTGCACGTTAGTCGCGACGAGGTAATTAAATGGAAAATTCATTAGTCGTGACGAGTGGACGTGCTGGTTCGTCCCGACGTCTGGAAGGAGTCTCACGACTTGTTAACTTTCTGGATTGTTGACTCTATGTTCCTACAAAAAAAAACACTTGCAGTATCAATTGTCCTCACGAAATTTATAAAGAAGTTGATATCAAATCATGATAAAGTACTGGCAATTTGTAAATTATGGAAATTCGATATGAGGAACCAAATTAAGCACAAAAATCATTAATTAGGAGTCAGCAAGTGTATAAACAGTTAAAAAAGTGAGGCCAATTTATAATATAAACTTGGCTCAATCAACTTCTCACATATACGAATACACAAGGCCATTTTATGGAATTGTATAGTTCGTCATGAATTGTGGACTTACCAAGCCAATTATGATGTGTTTATATGTTTATATGTAATGACAATTTTGAAAGATGCTTGATTGTGAAATTTGTGATTGTTTTGACAAAGTTAAGAAAATGCATGTTTTTGTAAGAATTGTTATGATAGAAAATGTTTGAAATGGTTTTCCGCTTGTTACCGAGTATAAATGTGTTACCCACGAGCGAAAGCTCACCCCTCCTATCCCGTCCCATCTCCAGGTGAAGAGCGCGAACTCGAGGATTGAGCTTAAAGGCATTGCTCCAGAATTGTTTTGTTTTTGTATTTCAAGCTAACTTTTGTAAAACGATGCTTTAGATGCATTTTGAGAAAATTGTTGCTTTTGTAAGTTGTATTTTGCTTTATGTTGTAAGTGGCTTAAAATGCCCACTAAAGCATTGTAAAACACTTACTTTGATGGTAAATGAAATGCTTATGAATTATAGTTGTTCATGAAATTTCAAATCTTTACATGGCTATTTTCAGTTTTCATGTAGGGGAGGAATGTGTTGTGAATGCAAGGGGAGTTCTAGCATTCTATGAGTAGAATTGGTGAATTTCGTCTTCTTGGAGGTTTAAGAAGATATTTTGATCTTTCCAATGACATGAAGTTTGTGGTTTATGGAAGTGGAATGGATAGATATACATGTTATATATATAAGGTGGTTGTCTTAGGTTTGTGTTTGGTTTTTGAGATGGCTTGAATGAATGTTTGGAATTGATAAATTTTTGATGAACTTTTTGAGTTGGTGTTTGAGAATTGGATGAGTTGATGTTGGTGTTTAAGAGATTATGAAGTGTTTGGCATGGATTAGATGAATTTGGAAGATTAGAAGTGTTCATGATGTTTGGATAGGTTTTGGGCAAGTTTTGGAGTGGCATGGGGGCTTTGGGGAGTCCCCATGTCCGTTGTCCGTTTAACGGACCTTCTCGGGTGGAGAAACACCCTTTGGCCAGTTCATGTCCGTTAAACGGACAATCTCGAGTCAAATTGGCCTCCAAAGCTCGAGCCATGTCCGTTAAACGGACATGCAACGGATATGCACTGGAAAGATTGTTCCTTTTGGCTATCTTAGAGGCAGATTTGGGTTTTGTTGTCTTCAGAAAAGTTGTAGGTCTAGATGTCTTCGTTCCAATGGTGCAAAAACGAACTCAATCCGACATCTAGGTTAAAAGTTATGGCATTCGCGCCAAGAGAGGTTTAAATTGATTTTGGGTATGAACATGGTCCACTATTTTTGACATAACTCCCTCGTCCGACCTCCAATTAGAGCGATTCTTGAACCAATGGTTTCCTAAGACATGTATCTTCTTCCACTTAAAATTTGACAGCATTTAAAGTTGAATTGAGGAAGTTTGAACTAAAACAAGTGAGAGGTCAGTTAGGAGAGCATGATTGGAATAGGTGCATTTTGGGGTATTTTGAGGATATCTTGAGCTATACAATTCCACTTGAGGTGATTCTTGCTTCAAAATGAACTAGAGACTTAAAGTTACAAATTCTATGAAGAAGTCAACTTATGATTTTGAGGTTTTACTAGTGTACGCTCACCATCATTAGGGAATGACAGCAAGTGACCCTTCAGGGTTTTCAGCAAGGCTCATGTCTCGGGTCGTTGGGCTCCGAAAATGGGGTCCAACATTAACTATGAAGCCATAAAAAGGACACTGCTTAATCTTTGGAGGCCTATTAAGGGTGCATGTATAAAACCGTTTGGAGGCAATGGTCTATATCTTTTTCAGTTATTTTATGAAGTCAATATGCGTAAGATGATTGTTGGTGGACCTTGGAGCTTTAATAATTGTCTTTTGCTGATTCATCAATTATGGGAAGGTGAGAATCCTGAAGACATTGAGTTTCATGCTGCTGATTTCTGGGTTAGAGTTTATGACCTTTCACCAGGTTTTGCTTCCGAAAGCCTTGCTCAAAATATTGGTAACCTGATAGGTGAGTTCCTGGATTATGATACTGGTAACCGGAGGAATTCTCTGATTAACTACATGCGTATTCGGGTTCGGTTGGATATTACTGAACCTTTGATGAGAACCAAGAAGATTAGGAAAGAAGGGGGAAATCATTTTGAAGTTTCTTTTAGCTATGAAAGGATTCCCCTTATTTGCTATCTATATGGTATTATTGGGCACAGTGAAACCAGCTGTAAAAAGCTCACGGAGCTGCCGAAAGAGGAGATCAAACGGGAATGGATGGAGGATATTCGGTCAAAGATTCGATCTCAAAATAGAACCTGCCTCAATCAATGGAGACATTACCCATCCAATCAGGGATTTAGCGGATTTAGCTCCAAGAATCAAGGATTTCAAAAAGCTGATAAGGAAGCATGAAAGTGAAAGTTGTCAACAGTTATGATTTTTATCCACGACAGTTTAAATTTCTTCCAGTTAGTGGGCCTTCTAATGTGGACCTTCCTACTTGTGGGTCAGATATAACACCCAGTATTACTCACCCTGCTGAAACCCATATAGTTAAGGAAACCTCAGTTATGGAAGTTGATGAAACGAAAAAACGCCTTCGTGTTTCTTTAGAAAACAACAATAAAGCTGATGGGATGAATGGTAGTAGAGCTTCCTCCTCTTCGGTAAGTCAGCAAATTTCTATTGCAACTCTAACGACGTCGAGCATCATGAACTGTATTTCTTGGAACTACCGAGGCCTAGGCAACCCTCATGTAGTCATTGCGTTGAAGGACATTGTTAGACAAAATAAGCCTAGTTTTCTTTTTCTTAGTGAGACTCTTGTTTCCTCGAGTAGAATGGAGGATATTCGCATTCTTTTAAAATTTGATTATTGTTTTATGTAGATCGGATTGGTCATAGTGGCAGTCTTGCCCTCCTTTGGAATTCTAATAAAAACATCTATGTTTTGGGTTATTCTAGTAATCACATTGATGCGGAGATTGTTAATTTGGACAATTTTAAATGGAGACTCATTGGGTTTTATGGTTTCCCTGAAAATAACATAAAACGACCAAGCTAGGAGTTGTTGAAATCTCTCTCTTGTCTTTATCATCTTCCATAGGTTTGTTTGGGTGATTTTAACAATCTCATGTCTACTAATGAGAAGGTTGGAGGTAATGAGTATCCTAAAGTTCTCTTTGATGGGTTTAGGAAGTGTATTTTGGACTGTAACTTAGTTGAAATTCCCCTAACTGGTTTCGGGTTTACTTGGGAGCATGGGCGAGGTTCAAATAACTTGGTTATGGAACGTTTGGACAGAGCATTTGTTTTGGCTGATTGGGTTTGTCATTTCCCTTACCACAAGCTGTTTAGTCTAGTAAGCTCTTATTCTGATCATAATCCCGTTAAAATTTATGCGAATACCAGTTTTCCTGTCAATAAGGTTAGTAGGTTTAAGTTTGAGAACAAGTGGTTAGCTGAAAATGGTTTTATGGATGTTGTTTCCTCTGCTTGGACCAGCTGTAATAACACTAGCGTTATGGAGAAAATTGCAGCGTGCAACACCTCTATTATTTCTTGGAATAAAATGTTAGGTAGCAATGTCAAAACCAGGATTAATGAAATCAAGAAGCAGATGGTTTTGTTGCGCCATACTAACACTATTGATCCATATTTGTTAAATCTTAAATATGAGCTTTCTAATTTGTGGCCCAAGAAGTAATTTATTGGAAGCAAAGATCAAAAATCTTTTGGCTTAATTATGGTGAAGCTAATTCTAAAACTTTTTCATGCTTAAGCTTTGAAGCGCAGGAGGATTAATCAAATTTCTGTCTTGGAGGATGACTCTGGTAATTCTTTTTCGAGTTGTGATACTATGAATGCTATTGTTTTGGATTATTTTTCAAAATTGTTTGCAAATCCTAGCGAAAATCACACTTTTGAAGAATTTTCTTGCATTAATTTTGTTGTTAATGATCGAGATAATGCTCATCTTCTCTCCTTTCACCATGGAAGAATTTAAGAAAGCAATTTTTGATATGCACCCGGATAAAGCTCCTGGCCCTGATGGCATGAATTTGACATTTTTTTCAAAAGTGTTGGGATATTGTTGGAGGAGACATTTTTGCTCAAAGCTATTCTTGGCTCAATAATTGTGAGTTTCCTGTTTCTTTAAATAATACTACTATTGTTCTTATTCCGAAAAAAGATAATGCGAGTAGTATGAAGGATTTGAGGCCTATTCCTTTATGCAATGTGATTTACAAAATTATTGCGAAGGTCTTAGCTAATAGACTCAAGACTATTTTGGCCAAAATTATCTCTCTTATGCAATCGGCTTTTGTTCTGGGTCGTTTAATATCTAATAACATTATGAGAGATATGCAATCGGCTTTTGTTCTAGGTCGTTTAATATCTGATAACATTATGGTTGCTTTTGAGTTGATTCATCATATGAAAATAGAGGATGTGATTCAAATGAGGGTGTTGCTTTTAAAATCGATATTAGCAAGGCTTATGATAGGGTTGATTGGAGTTATTTAGAATTTATTGTGCTTCAGTTGGGTTTTGATGCTAAGTGGGTTAGATGGATTACACTTTGTGTGACTACTATTCAATATTTTGTGGCCTTCAATGGCAATAGTGTGGGGCCTATTAATCCGGGAAGGAGTCTTAGACAGGGGGATCCTCTCTCCCCATATCTTTTCATTCTGTGTGCTAAAGGTATTTCTGCTCTTTTGCGAAAAGCAGAGTTGAGAGGTGATATTCATGGTGTTAGTATCTGCCATGGTGCCCCTACTATCTCTCATCTTGTCTTTGCAGATGACAACTTTTTCTTCTTCAAAGCTTCTCCCAATGAATGTGGTCACCTTAAGAATATCCTTTCTATCTATGAAAAAGCTTCGGGTCAAGCAATCAATCTGCAGAAGTTGGGCGTTATGTTTAACTCTAACACGAAGCAAGATGTTAGACAAGATATCACTACTAGTTTGGGGGTTTCTAATCCAATTACCCATGGTCGTTATCTTGGGTTACCTTTGCTGGTTGGGAGAAATAAAAAGCAAGTTTTTGCTTTCCTAAAAGATCGCTTAAGTAAAAGCATTTCTAGTTGGAAGAACAAGTTGCTCTCAAGACCAGGCAAGGATATTGTTTTGAACACAATTGCTCAAGCTCTTCCTACTTTTTGTATGAGCGTTTTTCGGATTCCTATGGGCATTTGTGATGATTTACAGAAAATGATGAATTCATTTTGGTAGGGTTCATCTACGGATGACCGTGATAAAATCCATTGAGCTAAATGGGAGAGACTTTGTGTAACACCCCACTCCCGAGTGACCCGAACCCGATATCGTTGGTAATATTCGAGTCCGTGCCCCGCGAGGGTGACGTACTACATCAGTCGGTTGGTTAAAACTCAGTATACATTTTTTTTTTTGAAACCATTCATTCCACGTTCAAAGGAAATAATGTCAGTCATTACACAATCACGTTGAATAAGTAGTAAACAGTAGAAAATCTTTGCAGTTATAAATATTACTGTATTCCGCAATCTCTGTAAACTGATTAGTTTGTTAACTTCATAATCCCCGTAGGGCACAGTAACCACGTAGATTGAGAAAACCAACTAGGTTACTCACCTATGACTTCCGAGCTAATGCCGGGAAGTTTCCGCCACGTCGGTTATCGAACGACGTTCTGCTGGGGCCTCTATAAGAAGCAAAGACAGTAATAATTACTAACTAGTCAATCCGAATGAATTACGGATGCACAATATGTGAAATATGCATGATCATGAATTCCCGGCCCTAATCCCATTTTTTTCCCATCAGAAAATCCGTCTAAAAATTAGAAAACTAATGGCGCTGACGGTGCGCAAATCGGACCTCTATAGGTCCTTAATTAAACAAAACCGTGATTACACAGACTTTTACCCGGACCCACGTCAATTTCCCGTCCAAAAATCATTTAATATTCTATGAATCCGATGCCTCAAGAATCAGGTCAATCGGATGTCGGACGGAAAAGTTATTCACGAAAGAACCCAAAATTCAACAATTAATTTCCTACTCTTTTTCCCTTTCCTTTAACCAAATTTCAAAAATTCATAACTTATTCTACACACTTCAGAAAAATATAAACTATACCTTGTTGGAAAGATAATGAAACCCTCTACAAGTTTCCTTTAGTCCAGAAAAATCAAATGTCACCTCTAAGGGTGTCAAAATCCCAATCCAAGCTACTGCCTACACAATCACTTCCCAAAACAGAACAGTCATTGGAAATTCACTATCTTTCATTCTAGGCAGTCAAAAATTATACAAAAAATATGCTCATCAAGATCCCAATGTTATCTACAACTTTCATGAAACAACCCAAATGCCAATTCCCATGCTAACTAGGTCAATTAATTCATTTAATGCTGCTGTCCCTGAAATCATGCAATTTGAGCAGTAAACTTCTAACAAGCACGAATCCCTGTACACAAGTCAAAAAAATCACCACTTGATATCCCTGAAAAGGGAAAACCTCAAACTGCAATTCTTCCTGAAATAACCAAACTCCAATTCAACCTCTAACAATGTCAAATCTGTTATACAAATTTCTGACCTAATCATCACTTAACATCACAATGTAGGTTCAGATTGTGAAATTCCATATCTCCCACATCTGATTTCCAAAAATTACAAGCCATATACCATTTTCAAGATCAATGTACCATCTAAAACTCTTCAGTATATTTCCAACACCAATTCAGTTCACACAAATTGCTAAAATTCTTCCAAATCCGAATATCCACCAAATGTGCCAATCCAACTAGGTTTCAGACAATGCATAACAACAGCCAACATTCATCAGTTCATAACTCCTAATATACACATCGAAAAATTGCAAAATCAGGGGCATTGAAAAGCTAACTGAATAGGCTAAAATTTTCCATCTAATCCATTGGTCCTAATTCCATCTCAATTAATTCATAAAAATTAGCACAACTCTATGGTCTAGTTTCGGGTACTGATCATTCTAGGTCAAAGCAGTAACTTCCCATGCAAAATTTCACCATCTAAAAGCTGAAATTGGACAATGCCTATTTCACACAAAAATGTAGCTAACATCTCCAAGTTTCAGTGGCCACAAACCTCGTCTCATTTGCATTCCTACACAATGACCTATGATCAGAACAGTCCATTCACTCAAAAACCCTAATTTTACAGATTGGGTGTTAACCTTAATTCCTTCATGTCCAATGCCATTTACACATCATTTAACATTCAAATGGACACAATTCAAGGCTTATACCATTCATACTTCATTCATACATGTCCTAGGGCTAATTACACAAAAATTACAGCATTAAATTTTGCAATTCCTATGTCCAATTCATCATCAAGTTCATCCACACATCATGGTTATTATACTACTTTTATTTCATACCTAACCTAATCTTACCCACCAATTCAAACACTATTTATCATCAAATTAAAGTATCAATAATCATAATAACTACTTCAAAATTCCCACTAAATGCTTCAACCAACCATGATTCATAAAAGACATAATTAAAGCATAATTGAAAACCTAATTGAAACACTTACCTAATGAGCTTCCAATCTTTAATTCCTTAAGACTACACCAACTTTTCTCTTTCTCTACTATCTTCTAACACCATACATATATGTCATCACCAAGTCAAGAAGGGAGTTGATAGCATGAAGAAAGGCTCTTGAATTTTGGAAGAAAGAAAATCGATGGTGATGAAATGGAGAGGTAGGGTTCGGATGGTGAGTGAATAAAGCAACAAATGTGACTCTTTCATTCTTTCATAAGGCATATAACCGAGAAAGGCAAGGAGAATAAGACAAAGCCATTAATTCATGTGGACATGTGGCATTAGGTTGAAGAAAATGACAAAATAGGCTAAAAACAAAAGTGTAGTAGGCTTTAAAAACCCTAATGCAAACGGGCCTATTCTGGGCCAACGGCCCTAATTCAAATCTCAAAATAATATTCTCAATATGGCAGTGTCATTGGATAGCAATTTTCGTTGCCGAAAAACAACCGGTTCGCCACTTGGCGATTTTTCCCGGTCCGGGAATTTTCTCCGGAAAAATTCAGAAAAATTCCTGAAAATCCCTTAAAATATAAAACACGCCATAGCACACTCAGAATAATTTTTCAAATACAAATCCCACGTAAAACACAATCAAATTCAATTAGGCACGAAAACTGGGAATATCATGTATGCATGACCAGTTATTTGCATGTGCACAAATCTCACTATGTACCAATCCTATAATGCATGAGCAGTCCTAATTCAGCCCAATCCATCTTACCCTATGCTAAATTACTATTCTACCCTTTCAGTTGAGGGTGGGATGTTACATTTGCACCAGCTGATGAGGTGTTTGTAGCGTTGGGGATGACCGGTGATAAAACTGCTTTGCCAAGCGGTTGACTTGTGGATCTAATCTGCATAAGACAAAATAATGGAAATAGGTGAGGATAGCTAAATAAAATGAATATAAAAAAGGGCGTCATTACGCCAAGCCAATAATAACCAACAAGTTATGCCAAAAACAGTCAACCACCCCTGTCTGAACACTCGTCTGTGGGCTTGGTGATTGGCATAGAGCCATTCGTGGAGGGGCATGGTGAGAAAGTCTGAATTAACAATGTGCGGCGGAAAGGAACTCCACACTTGCCGGGCTCTAGCGCAGTCTCGTAACGCATGAAGCAAGGATTCTTCGAAGCCGCAGTGGGAACAAGACCCCTCCGTTGTGAGGTGTCTGCGAACCCTATGTTGGTTAGTCAGTAACCTGTCCTGGGCGAGGAGCCAGAGGAAAGTCCTAATTCGTTGTGGGCCAGGCCAGTGCCAGATGGCCTTCCAAAATCCAGGACCCTCGATGTCCTCCTGATCCATTAGCATGGAGTAGGTAGAAGCTACAGTAAAATGACCAGTGTCGGACAGACCCCACACAAGCTTATCCTGTCCTAGGAAAGGCCTCAGGGGGAACGTCCCAGCTATTAAACGGCATATGCCCATCGGGAGGGAGCCTATTTCTTTACTTTTAAGACCAAAAAAAACAAAATGATAAATAATTTTATTTGATACGGATTTTAAGTTCGGATGTAAAAATCAAACCAGCCCTACTAACTCGACTGTGTCAAATATGGACTAGACTAGTTTTTGATTTAGTTTTTATTTTTAACAATTGTGAATAAAAATCAGTCGATTAAATAATAAATCGACTAGTTTTTTATTTAGTTTTCATGTTTAACAGTTGCGAATAAAAATCAGTTGATTAAATAATAAATGGACTAGTTTTTCTAAATGTTGAAAAATCGAATGTCTTTGTCACCCATATCATAAGTGCACAAAGACAAACAACTCAACCACAAGGATCAAACTCAAAAATCCTACATCCAAATTCACATGCATTATACCTCTATACTTAACACAACATCTCTTTTCAAAAAAATAAAAATACTTAACACAACATCTAACCAATTTTTATAAGCCTTAAGTTCCAACTCGCTCCGTTTCACGTAAATGAGGCAGCTCCGATGGTGGCAATAAAAGATGAGATTAAAAGAGAAACAAGAAGTTGAGGAACTATTGAGGCAAAATATCAACAGAGGGTAATATTCTGACAATCGAGAGAAAGATACATATGAGAGAAGAAGACGAGGGTTTCCATATTCTAGTTACTTTAAACCAGTGTTGTGTTTATTATTATTAATTTATCATATCCATTGAGGAATAAATGAGATTTAAAAAATCATATATTTTAAACATAAAAACCTTATATCATCTACAAATATTTTAATCTTGTCGTATTCCTTCTTCATAATTAGAGCCCACTGTAGTACCTTCGACTGATGTGTAAGTAAAGAAGCTAATTTATCATAGTTGGTCATATAATTAGTACTTATTTTTTAAAAATATCAATTTCCACATATAATATAAAGACTTGAAATAAATAGTAAAATTCTAAAATAAGATGAAGATGTAAATTTTAGTTTTGTATGGTATTAAAAATATTAGTATTTGTTGATCAAAATTTAAAACAAAATATTGATGTATTTTTCTATTTCAATAAAAATATTTTATTATTACTTATTCTTATAATTTTTGCTTCTTATTTATTATATATCGGTTTTATAGTAATTTAATACTGGTTAAACATTTAAACCTTAAACTTTTCCTTTGACCGGTTTGATATCTGGTCCTATTTTTAAAACATTAGTCTTTACCACCAAACTTTGATCCTTCACTCAGTTTGATGTTCGGCGTATCGAAAGTGTACAAATACTAAAATTGTTTGATGGTCATTATTATGTATGTGAATATGATGCACATATATTATACTTAATATTTCATAATTTTTCAATTATTTTAATTTATTTTTATTATTATATTATATATAAACTTGAATATGTTGCTTAAAAGTGAGGCCCCATACATTTATAATGACTTACACAATCCCTACACATGGCTGTGTATCTCCAAAGTTTTTTCAATTCTTCCATTTTATGCCTCGATTTCACACTAATTCTTCTCCTTTTGGTCCATTACTGCAATTATCACCTGAAACACACTTGAAGTAAAATAAGTACAAAAAATACTATAGAATTATTAAATAAAAAGAAAAATATAATAAATATGGGTATATAAATATAGTTAATTAATCATTTATCAAAAAACATAAGTTGGCCTTATATAATGTCAAGGTCCTAAGATGAAATCGACACTATACACACCTTAACACTGGCACTAGTATTGTTATGTTTTTTTAAAGGTTGTGCATCATCAATTTTTTTTCTATTTCTTTAAAGTGTTAATCCTATCATAAGACCAGTGCTTGACATACTTCTTATATCAATGCCAGTTTGGTTTTGTCTTTAGACACTCCCCTAAGATGCTTAAAATTGGTGCTTGTCTCACCTTGCAGATTAGAACTGGTTACTCTCTATAAGCTCAATTCATTCTTTAACTTAAACTTTCCATCTTCTTTCCACTTTGTCTCATCCCCTTTGGCTTATTAAACATGATATTTATGCATGGAACAACACACAAGAATACAAAAACTATAACCTAAACATATCAAATAAAAGCTTAACAAAGAATAATGTTAGTTAAAATACAAAACTAATGGAAACTCTTAGAAATTTCAATTCTCCCACACTTAAACTTGGCATTAACTTTAATGAAAAACAATTAAGATATTAATCTCAATCGAATAGGGCAAATAAGGTTGAGGATTCTCCCCTAATTCCATACAAGTTGGGCGAGGTAAGTTTATAAGAATTTCCAAAAAAACTTACCTACAAAAGGAGATATAATTAAATAAAGGAAATAAAAATGAAGAAAGAAGAATAAAAGAAAAAGAAAAGTTAGACTCGCTAGGTTTCTTCCGAATAAGAACTTCTTTAGATGTGATTTAGTTAGACACTCCTTTAAGCTCTTTATTCTTCCCAGATCGCCATTAGGATTGGCCTAATTCCCTTCTTTCACATAATGTAAAGGAAAAAAGGAATTATTAGGATACATAGTTGAATCTCTTAGTTCTGTATACCACTAATAAGGAGGCAATGGCTCAAACACTAGGTTAAGTACGCCCTTGATGAGGATTTCTTTTAGGTCCATATGTAGGTCCATGTGGAAGACCTGTAATGGCTCAAACATTAGGTCAAGCGCTTCTTTAGCCACATCAATTATCGCCCCTCCAGTAGCCAAAAGATGTCTCCCTATAATGACGAGGGCCTTAGTGTTGTACTTGATATCCATCATATGAAAGTCAATTAGAAAGATGGATTTTCTTACTTCCATATGTTGGTTTTCCACATCACCAGTCTAGTACTAGATAGAATAATCTACCAATTAGAATGACAAATTCATCAAATTCAGATCTCTTATTCCTAGCTTCTTAAAAATAGATAAGGCATTAGATTTGTACTAGCACCTATATCACATAAGCATTTAATTGGTTTTAAATCACTAAATTTGTAAGGAATAGTAAAAATCCCTAAATCCTTCAACTTCCGAGGTAATTTGTTATCTGATATGGCATTATACTCTTCTGTCAAAACCATTATAGCATACTCTTCTTTTTTATTATTTTGTAGATGATCTCCTTTAAAATCTTCAAATAAGATGAGATTTAAGCCAATGCTTCAGTTGAGGGTATATTGATGTTTAGTTTCCTAAGGACATTTAAAAATTTGTTGAAACTATCCCTATTTCTTTAGCCTCTGAGGATGTGGAATTAGAAACACATGACTTTACTTGGGTCTTGATAGGTGTGATTTATAGTGTGTTTTCTAGGTTATAAAATGTTTTATTAGGTGTTTTCTTAAGTGATAGCCATGTGTTTAGGACTTAGATTTATGTTTTTATTAATGTTTTGTGAATTTTGTTTGATTATTGATGATTAGGGCAAAAATTTGATATTAATGCTTATTTTAGAGGATTTTTAATACGTTTGAATGATGAGTTGAGACTAGTAAATTAAAGAAAATTTGAATAAGAAATCGAAGAAAGAGGTCTGTTATGATTGTGCACCTGTATGATCATGTAAGAAGGAAGTTGGAGTAGTTGTGAAGCTTCTATCATGATCATGCACTCTTATTCAAAGAAGAGGTTTGTTATGATTGTGCACTTGCATGATCGTGTAAGATGGAAGTTGAAGTAGCTTGCAAGATCATGATAGAACATATAGATAGGAGGCTATGCACAATCTTACAAATGCAAGATTTTTCAAGTCTTGAAATTTTTGTATTTTTGATGATTTGGGCTATATTTGGAATATAAATAAGTGAGGAACCCCTAGAAAGAGCCCTAAGAGGATCAATAAGTATAGAAGTAGTTGAAACTCAATTATTTCCATTTTTCGAAAGTGACATTTATGGCTCATTAGTTAATTATAAAAATGCAACCCACCTTGAATTCCTTGCTTAAAAACTTAGTCAAAGGTGCCTCTCCTCTTACTCTTCTTGTCTTTCTTGATTCCCTTTTCATAGACGAAAATTCTAATTTTAAAAAGGGTTGCAAAATTGAAGATCCACAAAGTACATTTACTAAGATTTGATCCATAGCTATTTGATGAAAACCACTTTTTAAATCAAATTTGCTATAAATTTGACTATTACCAATTCTTTTGATAATAGTATTGATACCTGGTAGTGAATACTGATCTTTATGGGTATTTTCATTGAGTTTTCTGTAGTCAAAGACCATTCGTTCCTTGCCATGCTTGACTTGGCCTGTTTCTGGATCGACTGTTGTTCCAGAATATACTATCATTGCCATTGTTCTGTGCCTTGATGAAGAAGGTCGTATAACTCCTAGGCTTAATAGTGTCTGGACATGTTTTCTGAATTGTTCTGCCATGAGTGGAGTCACATGCTTTAAGGGCTTATCCTGAATTGTCAGATCAGGATTTATAATCTCAATTTTACATAGTATCCCGTTTTTAGCCCAATGTTTCTGTGGATCTTTTCCAATATACTCCAACTCCTCTAATTCTTTCAATTTTTCTTGTATTTCTTTTGAGTATTGTGATATACTCCTTCCAATGTTATAACATACCATATGTTTAATGGCATAATATTCATCGGAATTTAGCTCCAGCTCAGGGATAGCTAATTTTGCTATCTGAATTTCTTTTTCCGTTGTCACTTTTGACACATATGCAAAAACATGTTCTTCTGCATTTGAACTTCCTTTATTTTTCTTCCATTTGGCTATTCCTCCCCATCCTTCCATACAACCATCAGTTTCAATAATGATGTATGAATTTAATGGAGGTAACTCCATTTCTGGAAGATTGTTGACAATTTTCTTAATTTCTTTGACCAATTCCCAATCCATTGGGCTCATACGTTTATTTGCATTTGGGCTGGTCTTGTTATATAATGGGCCTACTAATATTCCTAATTTAGGAATATAGCTCCTCGCATAATTTAGAATTCCTAACCATGATTGTAATCCTTTTTTTCCGTTGTCACTTTTGACACGTTTTTATAGAAGGTTAAGGTGTCACCTTCTATACGGATTTCCATTTGTCCGAGTATTCCGACTTCATTACTTCCCCATCGTTTATCTCTAATGACAACAAGTACCTTTACACCCGCTCTTTTTCTATGCATTGCATAAACTCTAATCATTATCATACCCAAATGGATATGATCCAGATCTTGTGCTCTGAGTTTTTCATATGATTCTTTTGCAATCATAGGCATTTCTTCTTGATTATCTTTTCCAATAATCAATTTTCTTTCCTCAGAATAGTGTTGATACACTTTATTCCGTGGTTCATCCCAATTGACTGAATATAAAATCTCAGCTGGTACCATAGATGCTCTTTTCTGATTAGATAACTGTAATTGGTAATCCGGATTTATATTCATTTCCAGCGTTCTTTTTCTATTGTTGTTTCCTTTTAATCGGTTAACAACATTCTTTGCTGCTTGCTTGTATCGTTGATAATCTCTAATTTGATCATCAATCACAGCTTGCATTATATTATTTTCTTCTGATTCTCGTACAGGAATCAATCCCCAATCTTTTTCTGATCTAGATTTTTCAAAAGAAAATCTAGGTTTTGTACCACTAGTACTTGGTCTGCTCATTTTATTTTTGATTTTACTGAATCAAAAATTTCTTGAGGATTTCTGAAGTAATAAGATTTTCTTATCACAGCTGGTGGTGCTGCTTCACCCTTTTCTGTGATTTTGATTCTGTTGATTTCTTGAATCAGTTTATCAAGAGATTCTTGAAACTGTGGATTTTCTTTTGTTACCTTTATCAGGCTATTTTCTAATCTTGAAACTTTGGTTTCAAGTTCTTCAAGTTTCTTTAGTGTTTTTACTAACAAGTAGATAACACTATTATTTTGCTTGACTGCTATTCGGATTCCTTTTGATGATGTAACTTCTTCGTCAATTTTTCTGAATCCTTCTGCTGGTACACCTAAAAATTCTGTTGCTGCCAATGATTCTTTATAATCCTCGTCTTCTGCAGCGACTAAATATGACATTTAAATCCACTGCTTATGAAGTTGTGTTACCAGTTCCTCAATTATTTCCAATTTCTTTTCCAAACACTGTATTTGGATATCTTTTTCTTTCTTTGGGTGGTCAATAATAATATCGAATAACCCTGAGATTTCTTTCTTTGAAGGCAATGTTTTAACCTTCTTTACAGCTTCTTCCAAAGGAAATATTTCTTTTTGTAATTCTTCAACTTTTTCGTCTAAACTACGAAAATGTTTTAAACAAACTTTTGATAACAAAACCAAACGATCATATATCACACTGATATTATGCAAGGTATTTAACTGCAAATCACACAATAAGTTCAACTGCTTATTTTCAGAATGATATACATGTTTAAACCCTTTAGTGAAACAAGAAAATTCTATTCCCTCAATGGATTCCTTGAAAGATGGAGGTTGAATTGCTAAATCCAGATATTCTAAAACTTTTCTTTCTTGAAAATATTGATCTACTGATTGTCTGAGATTATGACTACTCATATATCTTATGTTTAAAATAAGTACTTTCCCGTTTTGGATTTTCGAACTCAATTTCCCCTCACACGCCTCTCTCTTTGGCTTTTCTGGGTACTCTACTTTTGTTCATTTGAATTCCGCACGGCGTAGCTACTTATTTTATTCATAAAATATAACAGTAGTACACTTTAATTGATCAGACATTGCATCTGCTTTTCATAAAATTTCTTTCTTTTCAGATTGAAATTTATGGACATTTCACATTCAAAGATCAAATATTTGGTTTCTCCCAGAAGCCAGTAGGCTTCTTGCTTTATCTGCTCAGCTTGTCTGAATTTGGGATGTTCTAAAGGTATATTATACTTTGGATCTCCCAATATCTCCTGGTAATGTTTCACCCTCTTTTGATGTTTCTCAATTATCAGACGATAATTGGTGTTTGCTTGGCAGATATCACTAATTGCTCTTTTTAAATCTCGCTTAATATTGAAATAACCAACCATCTATAATCCATAGACAGAATAGAAATTAAATGTTAAACTAAAAGATTAAAACAATTATATCAAACCTTGATTAAACAGCTGAACTTAATTAAATTAGTTACTCATACCTTGCTCTGATACCAAATGAGTGAGAATTGGCCCCGCGTTGATCTTGAGAGACACTACTATGAGTGCGGATTATCTTAGATGAGTAAGAAAACAGAGTAATGAAACAACGTTGATATTATATAGCGGAAGTGTTTTTACAATGAGAGTTTCGAAGCTTTGTATTGCTCTCGATGTGCTCTCTAACTTACAAATGAAATCCTTTTATAGAGGATTTTCATAAGACTATAGAAACTAAATTATTGAAGATGACTCATCAATCCGGGTGCGCTTCTGGGCCCTCGTAGACGATTTGATGCAAGGTCTTCAATTATTTTGCTTCTTTGTCTTGTTCCGCCAATTATTTTTGCAAACCAACAAACCGACACACTTAGTGGAGTATGCAGGGACTCCAATAATAAAAAGAGACGCCAAGTGTGCGTCTGAAATTAAAAGTACACACTTAGTGGTATATACAGTGTGTCCACTATCATTTGTTTCTTTTGTTGATTAAATCAACTTTTCTTTTGACAGCTATTCCTTAGCTGGCCATTTTTGACGCACATGAGGTTGGTGGGATGACTTTCCACGTGTTTGTGGTCTGATTGATCTTGAACCTTCCGTTGATTTATTGTTCCTTGGGTTTCTTTTTTCTTGTTCATCATCATCCAAGTCTATGGATTGATATGCGTCAGCAATTCCTTTATCTTTTCTTTGACTTTCAGGAAAATCTTCTTTCATTTGTTGAATAATTGCTTCTAGCCTTTCCGTTTCCTTCTGGAGTTGCTGAATTTCTTGTTCATAGACTTCTGTTAAAGGTCCATTTCTTGGTTCTTTTTCAATGAACAAAGTATCCCCAAATTCCCAGTCAATTTGTTGCAAGATATAGTCCAATGCATCTTTAAAGGCATAGAATCCTTTAAATCTTGGTCTGGCTAATTTAGCTGTTTTCTTCATTAATGATGAATAATAACAGTATATACCTCTATCTGGACCATTGACTAGAGAATAGTAAGAAAAGTTCTTACCAAGTGGTGGTTCCATGATCTTGCTGAAATAATATTGTAAAGCACAACATGCTTTGTGCTTCTGACCACTATTATTAGCTTTCCAGAGTGCATCAAGTAAACATTTCTGATTTTCATCCAGAGGTAGATTTTCAAGTGGACGAAAAGCTTTTGGATCTTTAGGATCCGAGATTGGTAATTGTGTCGTACCAAATCTGCAAAATTTTCTTTCTTTTTCCTCTGAAATTTTTCCATCTTTCTCTAATTTCTAGAACATTAATTCCACGAGGTTGTTCTGCTGGTGGATACTGAGGTGGTCCCATGTTTGAATCTGTTGGGAGCCTTAAACTTGATTCTGCCACTTGAGAGGATGTTGATGCCTTGACTGTATTCATTGTGAGTATTTTTTGTAGATAAGGAGTATCCTCCAAATCTTCTTCAAGTCGCAGTTTTGGATAATCCATCTCAGCCATAAATAAAGTTTCTTTTGCAATTTCTCTATTGCAACATATACTAAATTTCTCAGTTTCTTCTGTATCCGTATCTGTGTCATAATCTTTGACGATTATTTTTGTTGAGCCCCAATCTTTTTCTTCAAATTCTTCTCCCCAACTATCACAGATTACTGGATCATTTGTTTCTTCAGGAATAGTGTATTTAACTAAGTAATTACACCCTTCCCCTAAATAATCCCAGATTATGCCTTCCTTCTTTTGACTTTTAATAAAATGTTCTGGAAGTATTTGATTGACTCTTCTTCTTTCTTCCTTTATGACTTTATGGCTTATTACCAATGCTCTTTCAATTTCAGCATCATCTTCATCTTCAGACTCCTCTTCTTCTTCTATTTTTCTGTTCTCATATTGAGCAAATCTTAAACTTACAGATCCATCTTTATTTTCCTATGTCTGTACTTTCTTTGGGACTTCAGATTGTATTCTAGATGCTTTATCTGGAGGTTTGATTTTCCAAATTTCTCCATTGAACTTTTCAGCAAAATATTCTTCTCCTGCAAGTGCCTTGACACCATTTGTAGCTAAAAATTTCATTATTTTAGTATTCCTAAAACGGAATGATGCTGCACTTGTATTGGTTAATCTTCCAACTACTCCTCGAGTAATTAGTAGATTAGCTTCACCTTTACCATCTTGCCATGATTCATATCCTTTTGTTTGAATCACAATCTCCATTTGTTGATAAAAATCTTTGATTGTCATCATTTGTTCTGGAAGGAAATAAACCAATTCTGTTCCATTGGTTAAGTCAATCTCCATTTGTCCAAGTATCCCAACTTCATTACTTCCCCATCTTCTATCTCTGATGACAATAAGAACTTTTACACCCGCTCTTTTTCTATGCATTACATGAACTCTAATCATTATCATACCCAGATGGATATGATCTAAGTCTTGTGCTCTGAGCTTATCATATGATTCTTTTGCTATCATTGGCATTTCTTCTTGATTATCTTTTCCAATAATCAATTTTCTTTCCTCAGAATAATGTTGATATACTTTATTCCGTGGTTCATCCCAATTGACTGAATATAGAATTTCACAACAGAAAGACGAAAAGGAAAAAGGAAAACTTATCACAGCTGTAAAGCAGAGAAGCAAAAGGAAAAAAGGAAAACTTACCAACATAGAAAGAGAAACACATGGGAGAGAGAAGCTGCCACAGGGAAGAAAGAGAAGCTGAACCATCTGCAGAGAAAGAAAAGATCAAACCGAGAACTTGACAAAAAAAGGAAAAAAGAAGTCATTACCAAAGCCAAAATAGAAACACCTGCCGGAGAGAAACTACAACACCTGCAGAGAAACAACAGAAAAAACGACGACTTAACAACACAAGAAGAAGGAAAAAAGAAGAAGGAAAACTTATCTGAAAAACCAAAACTTACCAAAGCATCTCTGTTGAACAAAGTCGGAGGCCATCTGTACACACAGTAAAACCTGGATGAATGGGCAATTGGGATGGATTGCGTGGTCGTCCATCCCAACTCGTCCTTAGTATTATATACTTAATAACGAAGGAAACGACCATGACAAACTCCAACACCTGCAGAGAAAGAAAAGAAAAAACTGAGAACTTAAGAACACAATGACAAAAAGGTCAAAAGCTGCAGAAAAACAGAAAAAAAGAGAACTTACCAAAGTAGGAAGAGAAACACTTGCCGGAGAGAAACTACAACACCTGCAGAGAAAAAAAAGGGGAAAATTTAAAGAAAAAGGGAAAAGGACAACTAATCACAGCTACAGAGAAACAAAAGCAAAAACGAAAACTTACGAAAGCCGAACTGTGTTGAACAAAACTGTAGGCCATCTGACGGCGACGGCGACGGCGACCAAGCACGTCTAGCGCCGAGAGAGAAAACTTTGTAGAGGAAGGCAAGGACAGAGAGCTAAGGAAACAGAGAGAAAACTTTGCACAACT
>JANZXV010036995.1:0-20543 GCA_027576455.1 Erythroxylum roigii | reverse complement strand
CCAGCTTTTAACTTCTAATATTCCACATTTAATCCATCTTGTATCTAAACCATACTTTCCATTTCATTTCAATTTCAAGGATTTTCCTTTGCTTTATAAATAAATAATTGCCAAATAATCATCGATAATTACTCGTTTAATAGTCTTAACTTGCAAAAAGATTCGGGGTCCAACAACATCCCAATAGGAAGACAGACAAGACTCAAAGGGCTTTAACTAAGATGAAGTAGAAAAGATGAGAGCATTTGTTAACAACATAGAGAAATATGCAAGTATATGCACCTTTGTACATTCAGGTATATGTTCTGATTTAGCTGGATTAAATGTGTCAGATAAGGTTTTCAACAATCTTGGATTATGGATTCAGGAGCCACTGACCACATGACTTATTCATCCAAACACTTTATTACCTATTCCCTTGCCTAAGCAATAAGAAGATAACCACAGTAGACGGATCTTTAGCAACTGTAGCTAGCACAGGAGATGTCAAAATAAACCCATACATAACAATGAGAAATGTTCTTCATGTCCCTAAGCTATCCACAAATCTAATTTATGTGCAGAAACTCACGCTTGATTTACTTTGTAATGTTACATTTCACTCAAACCATTGTTTATTTTAGGAAAGGGATTTGGGGAAGATGATTGGAAGTGCTAGAGAATGGGATGGCCTCTACTATCTTGAGGAAGTAAACAGATCAAACATACCCAGAAGCAAATCACCCTACTCATTCATGTCTGAATCAGTATTGAAAAATAAAGAAAAAATCTTCTTACATCATCATAGGTTAGGTCATCCATCATTTAGGATTATTAAGTCTTTGTTTCCTACTTTGTTTACAAAGCCAGATTTCTAGAGTCTTCATTGTGAGGTGTGCGAACTTGCTAAACACAAACGTATACCTTTTCCTATTAGCAATAAAAGAAGAACTTTTCCTTTTTATCTTATTCATACTGATATCTGGGGTCCCTCAACTGTTTCAAATGTGTCAGGGTCACGATGGTTTGTAACTTTTATTGATGACTGCAGTAGAGTTACCTGGGTTTTCTTGCTGAAACACAAGTCTGAAATGAGTTCTGTACTTCTATATTTCATCTCTATGGTAAAAAAAAATATTTTTGTGTAAACATCAAGAAACTTAGATTTGACAATGTCAAAGACTACTTCAACCAAACTCTTACTCTCTATTGTCAAAAAGAAGGGATACTTCATAAGTCTTCTTGTGTCAAAACACACCAACAAAACGGGGTGGTCAAGAGGAAAAATGGAAACCTTTTAGACCAAACATAAGCATTGTTATTTCAGAAAAATGTACCAAAATATTTTTAGGGGGAAGCAATCCTAGCAGCTGCTCATCTCATTAACAGACTACCCTCTAGAGTCCTAGGATTCAAAAGTCCAATGGAGATACTCTCTTCATTCTACCCACATATATGTACTATAAACAATCTTGTACCTAGCATTTTTTGATGTGTGCCCTTTGTTCATGTTCACAGCCAAGACTATGAGAAATTGGATCCTAGAGCATTGAAGTGCATCTTTGTAAGGTATTCATCAACTCAAAAAGGGTATAAGTGCTATCATCCTCCTTCTAAGAAATTTCATGTGTCCCGAGCTGTCACCTTTAATGAACAAGAAGCCTATTTTGTCCAACCTTATCCTCAGGGAGAGAATCTTAAGGAAGATAAGGAGTTCATTCTTAGAGTCTCGGAAAATGATCCTTCACTTATATCTAAACCCAATCAAATACCTTCAGCTCAACTAAAATATACTAAAACCGAAACCAAACCCATTCTTGAACCTAAATCTGCTTCTGGAGATGTGCAATTTGGCAAAAATCTGGTGTACTCAAAGAGAAAAGAGGTTAATTCGGAGTTTGTGCATGTACAAGAATCTGAACCAAATTTCTCAAATAAGGTAACAATTTCAGATTTCCCTACTTTGCAAATTGAAACTGAAGTGTAGATTAGTGAGGAAGATTAAGATCAACCTATTGCAATTAGAAAAGGAACCAGAACATGCACTAAAAGGTTATGATATCCACTCTCACACTACATGTCCTTTTAAAATTTCTCACCAACATTTAAAGCCTTTCTTGTAAACCTTAATACCACAACCATTCCTACAACCTTATCAGAGGCATTGTCTAATGAAAAATGGAAACAAGCCATAGATATGGAGATGGAGGCTTAAGACCTGGAATTTTGTGAAATTTCCAGCTGGAAAAAGGCCAGTAGGCTGTAAATGGGTGTATACGGTAAAATATAGGGCTGATGGGTCAATTGAAAGGTACAAGGAAAGATTGGTAGCCAAAGGATACACTCAGACTTATGGGATTGATTATCTAGAGACATTTGCTCCTGTGGCTAAGATGAATATAGTTAGAGTGATTTTATCTCTAGCAGCAAACCGTCGTTGGCCGTTACAACAATTTGATGTAAAGAATGCATTTTTGCATGGGGATTTAACATAGGAGATTTATATGAAGTTCCCATTGGGGTATGAAGCAAAAGTGGGCACCAATACTGTATGTAAGTTGAATAAAGCTTTGTATGGATTGAAACAATCCCCTTGGGCCTGGTTTGGCAGATTTGCAAAGGACATGTTATTTATAAGATATAAGTAAAGTCAAGGAGATCACACTTTGTTCATTAAGAATACAGCCATAAGGAAAGTAACAGTATTACTAGTCTATGTGGATGACATCATACCCATAGGAGATGATGAGATAGAGCAGCAGATCTTGAGTAATTGTTTAGCTAAAGAGTTTGAGATTAAGACCTTGGGAAGGTTAAAGTATTTTCTTGGAATTGAAGTAGCACACTCCAGGAGAGGAATTTTTATATCCCAATAGAAGTATATTACAGATTTACTCAAGGATACAGGGAAGGATGCATGCAGACCCATAAATACACCCATGGAGCTGAGCCTTAAGCTAGCAAAAGCAAAGGAAGATGTTCCAGTCAATAGGGAAATGTATTAAAGACATGTAGGACGACTCATCTACTTAGCTCATACCAGACTTGATATAGCCTATACTGTAAGCATGGTAAGTTAGTTTATGGATAGTCCTAAAGAAGTTGACTTACAAGCAGCACATAAAATTTTGCAACACCTTAAAGGAACTCTAAGAAGAGGGATTTTTTTTAAAAAGAAATGGAGATATGACACTTGAGGCATATACCGATGTTGAGCATGTAGGATTGGTAGTGGATAGAAGATTTATGTCAGGCTACTGTACCTTTCTTGGAGGGAATCTGATCATATAGAGAAGTAAAAAATAGGGTGTAGTAACACAATCTGGTGTAGAGGCGGAATTTCGTGCTATCGCACAAGGTATATGTGAATTGCTTTGGGTGAAAATCATTCTAGAAGACTTAAAGATTAAGCGGGATGCTCCTATAAGGCTTTACTGTGATAATAAATCAACAATAAGCATAGCCCATAACCCAGTTCAGCATGATAGAACTAAGAACATTGAGGTTGATAGAATTTCATCAAGGAGAAGTTAGACAATGGTTTGATATGCAGTCTATATCTGCCAACACAGGGGAAACTTGCTGACATTCTCACTAAAGGGTTAAGTAGCTCAATATTTGAGAACTTTATATCCAAGCTGGGAATGGAAATTCCTATTCACCAGCTTGAGGGGGAGTGTGAGAATCTGTTCTAATAAATATAGATACTGTATTAGAAAAATACCAAATATAAGAGATAAAAATCAGATATAGAATATGTATTAGGATCCCTAAAGATAAGGGATCCTCATATATGGTTAGCTTCCTAGTTTAGTGGGATGAGGAGATTTGTTTCCTAATCTATGTTGTACTCTTTGTGTATATATATATATATCCTATTAAGTATCAATAAAGATGGTACCTTAAAACCCTAAATTCTGATACATAGATACTGTTCTTTTCATATACTTTTCTCTAAAGGCTTGATAAAAAAACTATGGAAAAGATTCTAAGAGCTTTCTTATGCCTTAGAGTCTCAATTGGTAAACCAGTAACCAAGGTTAACTGGGAGGATGTATGTTTTCCAAAGTTAGAAGGAGGACTGGGTATTCAATCCCTGAAGCTTATCAATAAAACTATTTTAGTTAAACGAGTTTAAAGGATCCTCATAAACACAAAGACTCTATAGGTTAAATGGATCCATACTTCTTAAAAGGAAGGAATTCCTAGGAAGTGAAAATCAAATCCATATCTTCTTAGTTTATATATTAGTTGTTGAAAATGAGAGAACTATTATCTAGAAGCATTATGCGTAGAATTGGTAATGGAGAAGCTACTTTATTTTCCTATGACAGTTAGTGTAATCTAAGCCCTTTAAATAAAACCATCCTGATGTTTAGCTTATTCATCACTTCCTTGAAAGCTCCATAGTCTAATCAGTCATCATGAATAATTCATGGATGAGTAGCTTTGTTGATTACACTCACTCAAGAAACATTACACATAATTATATCCATAATAAAGGTCAAGAGGATTGTTGTATATGGTTAATCCACCCTCTAGTTAGTTTACCAACAAACCTTATAAGGATTTGTTTAGAATCTAGGGCTAATCTCCTTACCGGTGTAATGTCAACTAGTACAAGAAAATTATTCCAAAAGTGTCACTTTTCTTGTGGTCAATGGATAAATAAAGACTTGCAACCTTGGATGGAATAAGCTTCCGTAATACTTCACAAGTCTACAATCTTCGTAAAACTCATCCTAAAACAATCTTTGTAAAATTCATCCTAAATCTCTAACGCACCTCTTCTTTAATTGTGATTTCTTAACAGGTATTTGGAATTCAATCCAAGCTCTTTGCAAACTTGATGTCACTAAATAAAACCACGTTGAAATCCTTCACTGGTTAAGTAGAGCTAGTATACAGTGACCTCTTATCTAATCTTATGGATTAAAGAGCAACTTATGATGAACTAAACCAATCAACTATTCAACCTTTATCTAACTGCTTCTTAGAGAATAGAAAACTAGCTCAACAATACTCTTATAGATTACTAAGGACAAGGTTATGTTTGCATAAAAATTATGCTCTTAAGTCAACATTTTTTTTTAGTTTGAACTTAGAGTAGTGAGTTATATATGAGTACTGAAACATCTTCTAAAGCATTTCAATTTCAAGATCTGATGGATTACTATCCATCTTATTGCACCAAGCAATGCTAGAATTTGGATGTTCTTAATTACTTCCTCTTTTTGGTCGTTAGTTATTGATTAATAGCTTCTGTGACTCCACTTTGTAGGATCATTATTTTGCTTATCATTAAGCTTATATTAATTAGCATTCTCTTTTATGTTAGATAGAACTAGAGCCTTTTCCTCCTTTATATCTTTAATGCTAATGTAATAGAATCTATCTGTATAAATCATTAGGAATTTATTAAATTGAGTTCATAATTCATTAATTAGTTGTAATGTAGAGCTAATTGATAAAGATAACCAATCAACTCAATATCTAGATATTATGAGACATGTTTTAAAAAAATCTTACTAATTATTGTCAAGTAGATGGTATAAAAATTAAAAAGAAACGGTGGTTTTAATTACTATTATAGTGGCATAGTTCTTAAAATAAATAGACCTTGAGTTCTTCAAAAAAAATTCATTTTATTTTTTTTTTGCAAGCCTCTTTAAATATTTCCAAGTTGACCTTGTTCATACAAGATCTTAAAGTTTTAAAAAAGATAAAGACTCCAAACTTAAAAGATGAGAAAAATGTTAATCTTTAAAATTTGGGTCAAATTTTGATTAAATTTCTAAAACTTCAATTTCATGATATAAACTTAATTTTTTTAGAATATTCAAGTCTCATCCCTTCTTTAGTATTATTTAATATTACTCAATTGGCAAAAAGTGATCATTAGTTGGTAATATGCAATTATAAAAATTTATATCAGTATTTATTATATTTATATCTTTAATAACTATTTAAATTTTATTTTAACACACATACTAATCATTTAACTATAACATATGTTAACTATAACATATGACATAACAAAATTTAAATATCTTTTAAAAGTTTGCAATATAGTTTTATAATTGTGCATGCAAATTAAGTAAAATACTTGAGAAAATGTGCACATATTTTATACACATCTAGAGATTTATTCATTTATAATTCCTTTTAACTAGAAGCATGCTAAAGGGTGCTCTTTGCTCACATCTCTACTAATGATGTCATTCTTGTCTTTGTCATTTTTAGGTGTTATATGCTAGTAGCTTCCACCTTTTTTTTTGGAAAAAGAAAAGGAATAAATTAATTAATAAAAGAGAGAGTCATCCAAGCAGATACATAAGGAAATACCCTTAACAAAATAGCCTTAAAAAAGACACTTAGAACATAAAACCTAGGAGGAGTTTTACACTGTCAACTATAATTATAGAGAGGAGCAAATATTTAAGCTACAACTGAGTTGTAGTTTCTTCAGCATGACAAGCTCCCAAATTTTAGTGATGATTAATGTAATCAGACATTCTTTAGTTGAGGATTTGTTCACAAAGCATCAAAGATTATGTTCCCTCCAAAGCGAGTAGATACAAACTCCCAAAATAACAGTAGCTTCCACTTGGTTTTTCTCCAACCTTACATATATTAGTAGAGGTTCACTCAGATGTCATCTCTGGTAGTCTAAATTCAGACTAATTAAATAATAATTTAATTTAGAGCTTATAAAAGTATAAGCCCAAAGATATTTAGGCAACAATCACTTAAACATTTTCATATCTCATTTTCTTTTAGATATGGGATTTGACACTCACTACATATGAGAAATCACCACTTAGGCAGGTTCATAATCATTAGTGTCAATCATATTAAATATATTTATAATTATATGATTCTACAATATCTATTTTCATTAAAATATTTTCTTATTTTGATTTATATAATTAATTTTATATGTCTCTATATAATTAATAGAGTTTTAGCTTTTTCTTGTGGAAAGTAGGTGATTGATATTTATAGAAATAGAAAAAGTATAATGCATTATACAATGTGATAGATTGCCACTAAAAAAAGTAGTTAACAAAATATTGACCTATCTACCTTAACATTCACTAAAGTTGTCTAGACTGAAGTAAGGAATTCCAACATTTAAAGTCCCCTGCTACTTCTCATTTCAAGGCTTGGTTTGGCTTTACCATTAGCTACCATTATAATGAAATGGACTTAGAGGAAGATTCTATTATAATTGAAATGCAATTATGTTAGACAATCCCCATGCAATCTATTATTTCTTTCCTTCCAAATATAGTAAGTTTTAGCACCAAGATTGCTTTTAAAAAGCTTTACGTCTACTTTGTTCTTAAGTTTCAGTTTGGTGGCCCATTGTATTATCTCATTGCATTTAACTTTGGTGCAACTTACTCCAAAGGGTGTAAGCATTTTGTGAGAAATGCAGCCGAAGAAGTGGTTGAGGCATTTGAAACTGAGATTAGAGACATTGAATTTAAAAGAGTCTTTGGCTATCAGTCTACCTATAATTTCCAAATATAGGGTGAATGAGTGTGTAAGTAAGATGTATGTATCCTAAACCAATTTATGCCAAAGCTTGATTATGGGAATGTAGGCATCTAGCTGCTTTCTCTTATAAAATTAAAGACCAAAGCACTTTGATTATCTATTGTTTATAGAATGTTGTCAGGCACGAAGGAGTTTAATGTATATATAGGCATGTTGTTGAATATATCATTGGTACCTCTATATAAGTGAAAATGCTAGGACTAGGAGATCTCTTTAATAAGCTCACTGACCTTTTTCATTTGTAGAATGGGTGTTTTCAAGGAATTGTAGAAAGGAAGTTTGTATAGAGAGCTTAGTGTTTGCCACTGATCAAACCAAAAAAAGTATCTTGCTTATTTCTAATTTTTTTCCTAATTAAAGCATCTGCCCACGCCATTGTTTATAATATTTGTTATAGTGTCTAAAACATCCTATGATTAATAGGAAAAGTCTAAAATCTCTCCTCCTTTATGTGGTATAAATGTGCCTATTTAACCCAGAGGTCTTCTTTATGCTTATATAGCTTTCATAGTCTCTTTGCCATTAAAGCTTTGCTTAAGAGTTTGTCAGAAGTAATTCTTAGACCTTTAAACTGTTTAAGATGACATATATAAGATCATTTCACTTTGGGGGTCTTTTTATTACTGCTATATCCTCCCCTATAGGAAATCCTTAATACTCCTATCTATTTCCTTCATTATCCTTTTAGGAAGGACCATAGGTAAGTACAAACATATAGATTACATGGAATCTTAGCCAAAGGAATTCCTTTGGAACTAATTGAATTGCACAAAAGTGGATCAATTCTAGTTGATGAGAGAAAGAAACTCTTACTTGGATTATAGGTCATCCCTAAAATTTCTTTTGAGGATTCCATAGATTCTTTGAGTAGGTTGCTACTTACTTAAACATGTTACACAACAAAAACCAATTTTTTGCTTACTATATAGTATAGAGATTTTTTTAACGATCACACACTTTTATAAAGAGGTTATACATAACTCTCTCTTTTATGTGTCTTATTTCTTCTATTTCTCCCTACATAAGTCTTTATATTCGTGTGTTGAAGACATTGATTTTTATCTTAATTGATCTTTATTAACAACATCAATTATTCTTAACTTTAGTTTTTCTTAATTTAAATGTCAATATCATCATAGACAAATGATTATATTTTTCTCACCAAAACATTACTTAGTAATAACGAATAAGATTGAAAATTATCCAACCGATAAAAGACGTTTCTAGCAATTCGAAAAACATGTTGAATGCTTGACTCTAGTCTCTGAGTAATAACGAATTCCATTAAGTAATAGAAAAAACTTCTCTTAATATTTTTTTAATTACTTATGCATTATATTTGATCAAGTATGTAATGATCTTCAAACAATAAAACTGATAAACCAAAGGTGATAATTGTTTCGCAAACTTTCCAACTTTTCATAGACGTCTCTAGCATTAAAAAAAATAAAAGCAACCAAAACGAAATAATAAAAACACCAGAAATTTGGTAATGCAGTTCGGCACACCTTGCCTACGTCTGCAAGGACCTCACCTAGATTAATACTCTCAAGAAAATGCAATAGATTTACACAAGGTCACACTGAAGCAACACTGCTCAATCCTTGTAACTATCTCTCAACCTCACTTCTGTGAAAGATTTTCACATCCAATAATACGACCGACTCGTGTTAACCTCGTCGGAATATTTTTCTAAACTACTTTTACTTAAACGACAATTAATAAAAATAACTCAAGTATTTAATCAACTAAGAACTGAACAATCATATACTTGAGATAAAAGAAAGACTTCCCTATGGTTTCAGCTTCTCGAAATACATTTGAAAATATGTCTACCAGTTGAACTGATTCATCCCAGCTTCAACAACTCCCATTAAACCATACCGGATACTCCATACACCATGTATATTTTCACACATAAATATAGAAGACCAAGTCTGGAAAATAGAAGTTAACCCACGATGTTTATAACTCAAAACATATGCACAACCCTAGATAAAGAAGTCTGGAAAAATCTCACGATGACCTACAGTTTTTGCAAACCCCAGAAGACATGCATGTACATCTATGTTTTTCCAATCAACAATTAACACACACTTCACTATCGTTATACCACCCTAACATAAGAATTACTTCTGCTGTAATTAGAGATGTGCACATCACACTCAAGCAAGAAGAGTCCTACTTCAAACACACAACAACCACTTCCCTTTATTTTCTTCTATCCACAAAATATAGCAGTAAAATAATTCAATTATCAACATCATAGTAGACTTCAATATAATATAGGATTCTTTCACAACTGCAATATCTTTTTTAATCCCACTATAATTTATATCTTATATTTCTAATTAAGATGCCAAAACTAAATAAAAAGATATATATAATATGCCTTAACAATCTTCCCTTTTTTGGATTTTTTTTCACAACTCTTAAACTCCCACTAAATAACATAACTGGACATAAAGATGAAATCCACAATGCTCACCCTCAATGAAATATTCAATTACACAAACAAAGCACAAATAGAACAAAAATAAAACTGCAGTAGACAAGTCTTATCTTAATTATTCTTCCCATTTGAGACAATACATGCCAAAAAGATGAATTCAAGAAGCGTCGGGGAAGCGAAGAACTCGCTGCTTTAAATTGCGAAGAGCATCAACAACTACTTGAACAATGCCTTATTTCAGTAAGGAGAGCTGCATGAGGATTAACAAAAGTTGTCCTCGTGGCATCTGAGGGACCCGAATTGGTGTATGGCAAATCCACTACCCGTGGTTGCCCAAAAATCCGTGGAGAGACATTCATCAAAGCCACCAACTCAAGTATGCTCGACTCTATCCTGGGAACTTCATTTGCATACAAAAATTGAGAGATTAAGCACGAAAAATATAACAAAGAATGTGGCTTACTCTCAATAGCCAACATAGCTTCAATGATGAGGTGTCCAAGATTGAATTACACCCCAGTACTGATCGCATAAATCAATTTGACCTGTGTCAAGTAGACGTAAACAACATGTGTGCTCGACATCTAGTTGGCCACAATCAATTTAAAGAGCACGAAATATGTTTGAGTCAGCATTAAAGAATGAAGTACAGAACTAGATGGCCATGTAGTCAATTTTCCACCAGTTAATAACGTAGCAAGTAAGTCAGTCCAATCATCATCATAAAGAAGATCACTAATCAAATTATCAAATCCCATAAATAGATTTAAACAAGCAGCATCAAAACAAACTACCCAACCCCCCACATATACTACTCCATAATTCATAGCATCCTCATTCAGAATGTCACAAGATAAGTTGCAGTAAAATTCCCTTACCAAATCGGCTTTGGAACTAGTGAAGCTTGCAATAAAGAGCATTCCAATAGTAAAGTGTTCAAACCATGTTGTTGAAACTCCTCTAAGTTGATTGGACGATCGAAAACAAATGTGATAGTATTGAGAGTCGTCCACTTCTGTTCAGCTGCGGAAGAGTAAAACTTGAAGAAAATTGCATCATCCATTGTCAGGCGAACAGAAAAATGGCGTCGAGGTGGGTGAAATATTTTCCGACATCTCATCTTTGTACATTTTAGAGGAGCCAAAGGAGGCGTAGTTGGTAAAACAGATGCTATAGGAGTTTCATCGAAATCCGAAGCAGAGTCTTCATCCAAAGATAATATAACCTGAGTAACATCATAATCCAGATTTAGCACTGTATCCCAAACAGAGGTAGTTCCAGGAATGTCAATAGGGGCTGCAGAAGATGACCCAGCCCTGGTGAAACTTCTACCGGGCGTCGGGTTCAACATTAATCGACTTGAACATCGTGTTAGAGCAGCTGTCTTTTTGTCGGCAACCGAAGATAAAATCTTCTCTTTGTTCTTTCCCATATTCACCGACCATAATCAATCAAAGTCCAACCACAATCAAACAAATTCCGACCACAATAAATCAATCAAATTCTAACCACAATCAATTAAGGTGAATCAATTTAGAGGAGAAAGAAGACAATACCGATATGGGTCTTAGTACTCGGTGGAGAAAACTTGAACCCATTTTTCAGGTCTAAATTTGGAGAAACAACCCAATAAGTAGAAGACAACATTACAGTGATAATGTTTATTGAAATCCACTATAAACTGACGTCCACGAAGATAAAGACGCCAACTCATCTATAAGATGTACATCTCCAATCGAAGCTATAGGAGTATCGTGACAGAGCAAACCAAAGATGGAGAAGTTGTGACTTTCGCCGAACTCCGAGGAAACTACCGACAAGGTCATCTTGTTTGGAGCAGATGCAAAGGCAGAATGGTGGGTTGAAGGAGCAAAAGTAGAATCGAAATGATGTGCTAAAGGAGCAGAAGCAAGTGTGACTACATCTTTGTGCTTAGAGCAGCTGCAGAGACTATGTGTTGAAGGAGTACAAGAAGATGCGACGATAGTGTGTTTAGAGAGGAGTTGAGAAAACATGTATGGATTTTTAATCCCCTCGAATGAAAGACGCCTTTTTTTAATAATAATCCTTTTTCCTTTTTAAAAATACAATACACCAGTAATGTAGGGCATGAAGTCCCAAAGCTCCTTTAAGAAGTTCAAACCTTACTACATCAAGAGGTTTCATAAAGATATCTGTCAACTACTTTTCTATAGATACGTATGACAAGATGACTATTTTGCTTTCCGCAAGCTCTCGAATAAAGTGATACCTGAGATCAATATATTTCATTCCTGAATGCTTAACTGGATTCTTAGAGATGTTTATGACACTCTTGTCATCGCATAAGATAGTCAACACATTCTGATCAATCCCATAATCTTCTAACATTTGTTTCATCCAAAGAAGTTGTGAACAACAACTACTTGCAACTATGTATCTGCCTCAGTGGTCAATAGTGAAATTGAATTCTGCTTCTTGCTATACCAAGAGATCAAATTATTTCCTAAGAAGAAACAATCTCTTGAAGTGCTTTTTTGATCATTTAGGTTTCCAACCCAATCCGCATCACTATATCAAGCTAGATAAGTTGTTGAGTCTGATGTATACCATATTCCAAAATTAGATGTTTCGCTTACATACTTGATAATCCTCTTAACCGTTGTCAGATGCATTTCTTTTTGGTTCGCTTGATAGCGAGCACATACACCAACGCTATAACAAATATCTGGTCTACTTGCAGTCAAGTATAATAAACTTCTGATCATGTTGCAATATAAACTGTCATCAAAGTTTTTACAATTCTCATCTCTGTTTAGTTTCGTTAAGACACTTATAGGTGTTCTTGTATGTCTGACATTCTTAAGACCAAACTTCTTTATTATGCTGTTAGCATTTCTGGTTTGCGATATAAAAATTCCACCTTTCACTTGTTTAATTGCAAGCCTAAAAAGAAATTCAGCTCACCTACTATACTCATTTCAAATTCGGATGTCATTAACCTGACAAATTCATCTACCATCTTTGGATGTGTAGCACCAAACACAATATCATCAACGTAGATCTAAGCCATCATAAAATTAGATTTGAACTTTTTAATAAACAAAGTTTTGTCAACACTACCTCGTTTATATCCTTACTTGATAAGATACTTTGTGAGCCTTTCGTGCTAAGCCCTTGATGCTTGTTTGAGACCGTAAAGAGCTTTCTTTAGCTTATAGATGTGATATGCATGGGCTGAATCAATAAATCCTTTTGGTTGCTCTACATACACTTCTTGCTGTATAAACCTATTCAAGAATGCACTCCTTCATCCATCTGATAAAGCTTAAACCCCTTTACGCATACTATGCCCAATAATAGTCTAATAGATTCAAGTCATGCTACCAGTGTAAAAGTTTCGTCAAAGCCTATTACTTCAATTTGAGATTATCCCTGAGCTACTAACTTTGCTTTATTTCTAGTTACATTACCCTTTTCATCTTTTTTATTTCGAAATACCCATTTTTATTCCAAATACATTAGTGGTCGATGGTCTTGGTACTAATTCTCATACATCATTCCATGTAAATTGAATCAATTCATCTTGCATGGTTGCTATCCAAAACTCATCTTGTAAAGCTTTTTTAACATTCTTTGGCTTGAATGAAGATGTGTAGCACAAGTATCCCACAAATTCTCGATAATCAACCCTTTTCCTTCTCTTATTTTTCTTCTTTCACTAACATCTCCAATGACGTTATTTATTGAATGATTTCTTCAGCTTCGAGATGGAGAATCTCAGTTCAAATTAACTTATCTGGAGTTTTGAGCATTTACAGGAATAATTTTGCTTCCAATGTTTTGGTTGATTCATCATCTGAAGTAACTAAGAGTTCTATAGTTTGCGCAGTTACTTCCTCAGCAGCAACTAATTGCAGATCTGGACAATTTTTTAGTCTCGTCTCGTTGTTTGTTTGAGCTAGTTCAGAGGTTCAGTTATGTTGATTTTCTTCTGCCACTTAACCATTTAACAAAGATACATCATCTATCACAACATTTATGGACTCTAGCACTTTCTTGGTTCTCTAATTATATACTCGATAAGCTCTACTGTAAATTGAATAGCCAATGAAAATTCCTTCATCACTTCTGCTCTTTAATTTTCCAAGCTATTCCTGATCTCTAAAAATATAACATTTACTTCTAAAAACATGAAAGCAACTTACATATAGTTTCTTTCCCTTCCAAAGTTCATAGGATGTCTTGTTCAAGATGCTTCGAAGATACACTCTGTTACATATGTAGCATGTTGTATTAACTACTTCGGCCCAAAATCGCATAGACAATGTACTTCCATTCAACATAGACCTAGCCATTTCTTGAAGTGTTCTGTTTTTCCTTTCGACAACTCCATTTTTTTGTGGAGTTTTGGGTGTTAAAAATTCTTGTTTGATGCTATACTCATCACAAAAGTCATTAAAGCTTATATTCTCAAATTCCCTTTTGTGATCCGATCAAAATCTCAATATAGCCAAAATTTTCAGATTCATGACCTGCACATATAGTCTTCTAAAACCCTTGAAAGCATTTGATTTTTCTTTGAAAAATGATACCCAAGCATAACTCAAATAATCATCAACATAAGTTAGAAAATATCTTATTCCGAAAATGCTATCATATTGTGTTGGACCAACTAAATCCATGTGAATTAATTCAAGTACGTGAGATGAGGTAACATGTCTAACATTTTTATGTGGCACTCTCATATGTTTTTCCATTTGGCACGCACTGCAAATTGATTTTCCTTCTTTGTTCATTTTGGCTAGACCTTCAATTTGTTGATTTGTTGATGAGATCAAACTTTACGTGCCCAAGCCTTTGATGCTATAAATCAATGTTATTATCATGAGTGGTTGATTTACAAGTAGTCATGACCTACAACATGTGGCAATTGTCAGCTGATCGCTTGTCGCTCACAAGACATTCTCTTTGTTCAGTTAGTACCCTGCATTCATCACTTGTAAACTTAACTAACAAACCATCATCACAAAGATGGCTTATACACCAAATTTGCTTTTAATCCATCGACATGGAGCACATTCTTGAGAGGAGGCAAACAATCCACACATAATGCTCCTGTACTGACCATCGAAGCCTTCTTTTCATCTCCGAAGGTCATATGACCATCCATACAATTATGATAATTAGTTAAGTAATTCTTTTCCCCTGACATATGGCGTGAACTTCTACTATCAAAGTACCAAACATGTTGCAAAGTTGCCTTCATTGATGTAAGAACTACGAGAGCTTACAATTAATTATTTTTTACACAAGTAGATTTTGATACTGAGAGCTGATGTTGAAATTTTTATGAAGGACGTATAATTTTTCGTCTTTGGCTTCTTTGAAACAGCATCTACAATAACTGATAATATCTTGGCCTTATATGCCCAATAACTCCACAAAAATGACATGAGGGTACAAATCTTCGATTCTTTTTCAATGTTTCTACCTCTTGGATGGATCTGGATATATCATTTTTCTCCTCATTCACTTTAAGGCACTCACCCTTATAGCTGATGCCTTCAAGATCCCTTTTAACCTTACCAATTTCTATCAACTTATCCAGTTTTTCTGTGACTCCATTCAACATTCTTAATCCCTTTTTAGTACTTCCCAATTTCATTCTGGCTTCACCAAGCTCATCTGATGTCAACATCAATTTCTTCTCTAACTCTTGTATGGTGTTCTTCATGGAGAGATTCTCTTCCTTCAATCTTTTATTGTTTCTTCACGTTTTCACTCATTTTCATACATAGCTTTGTAATCCTCGTAAATATTCCCCTTTTTATCATCTAGGTCTTGAGCTGAGTTGTTTTTGAAATTTTCTGATTTTCCCCTTTTTCTGACTTCAGTTACTTCCTTCTCAGTTACTGTTCAGCAAGTAACTAGACTTTTGCTATATAAAGCAACTAATGCAGCACCATTAGCGATTTCTTCTTTGCTACCATATTCACTCTTGGAATCATTCTCAGTCCAGGTGCTCGTAAAGGATTTTCCTTTTCCCTTCTTCAAAATATTAGCACATTTGGCTTGAATGTGTCTGAAACCTTGACATTTATGGAATTGGATTCTCCTTACCTTCCTTTAACCCTTTTTGTTTTGACTTGTTGTTTTAAATTGTTACTCGATGAACTCCCACCATATTCTCTAAAGTCGGGTATGTTCTTTTTTATTCTTTTCAGTCATTTGCCAAAATTTTGTGTGAGTAGTACCAAGTCTTCATTCTCACCCGGTTCATCTTCCGCATAATTCACATTTTTTTCAGTTTCCACCTGTAATGTCAATCCTTTTCTTATTTGTCGCTTACCCCTTAAAAGATTCATTTCGAAATTTGTAAGAATTTCAATTACTTTTTTCAATGATATATCATTAATGTCGTGGGCCTCCTCTATTGCTGCAATTTTCGGAATAAATCTTAAAGGTAGTGATCTCAACGTTTTCTTAACTAGTTTCAGATTGAAATATTTCTTCCCCAGTTAATGTGCCTCATTCTCTATATCTTGCAATCTTTTATCTAAGTCTCCGATAGTCTCATTTTCATCCATCTTCAGTTCTTAAAACCTCACAGCTAACATCTGTAGTTTCGACTCTATCATAGATTTGGACCCTTTATGAATAGTTTGCAAAGTATCTCACGCTTCTTTAGTCGCTTCACAGACTGATATCATTGAGGAGCATTCCTCATCAACAACACTGAATATTGCATGCATTGCTTATGAATTTCCAAGTGCACTATCTTCTTCGGCTTTTGTCCATTCAGATGAATCTTTTTGAACTGCCTCTCCTTTATGGTACTGTTGTCGCCTGCAACCAAATTTAAAAAGAAACCAACTTCTTACAATACAAATTAATGTAGTAGTGAAAAGTAGGGATCGTTCCCCCGAGAAAGTTTTAACGGCAAAGGCTATACGAGTTTGAAACTAAAACAAATGGGGAGGGGGTTTTGGTTCACGTCATTTAAGAAATTACAAATAATAAAAACTAAAATTAAACGAAAATATTCAGATCTGGAAATTCGGTAAATAGACCTTGGTTTCGAGTCACCAACGTTATCACACTAATATGGATCCTTGATATAAAATTCAGTCCATCAATAAACATTCATTAGGGATGTTTTCTATTAAGTTTAAATGAATAGAAACATGTATTGTAAACATTCTTATTAATCAACAACTTTGATATGATCTTAAGTTTAATCAATTAATAGCTTTAAGAATGAAGAAACCAATGAACAAGACAACACATGTAAGACATGCATTTAATCAAGTTAAGTACCTTTTTAGAATTTCCAACTCTAACATAAAGATGGTAATCCTAATTGTCACTTTTGATTAGCAAAACTGAACGTCATATCTTACTAATATGGCTATTAAACAAATCAATTCCTAGTTGCGCATCCTAGAAATCAACCCATTCAATTGTAAAAAGAAATTCGGAAGACGCTCAATATTCATCAAAGAAGCATACTTTATTTGGAAGTCCCATATATAATAGATGATAACGCGGTTCCCTTCAACCAAGAAAAGGGATTTAGCTACTCATAACGAAAGTGAAAATCAACAAAGAAATGGACAAATGAAAGGTCTCCATCCCTGGTCTTTTCCTAGAAAATCTAAAAATCCTTAGAAAAATACTACAAAAACGTAAACTACTCTAATGGAAAATTTGCAGAAAAATGTAAAACTATCCTAAAACAAAATTTGCATAAACAGTAAAATTCTCTTCCTTTATGCTTTTTGATCCCTTTCTCTCTCCCTTTTTCGTGATCTTCAGCAAATAATCTATCCCCCAAATTCAAGTGGTCGATCCCCATCAATAAGGATGCAATATGATTCTCAAAATCATAAAAATCTTAAGTAAATCCGATTTGCATTTAAAAACAGATAGTGCAGATAGTTTTTGTCCTTGCACGTGCCTGTGCTTAGTCACTGAATTTCCTACCAGTCTGGAATTTCAAATTGTCCTTGCTTCCCTTGCATCTTTTTGATTCAATTTCATCTCTTAAGTGTTGAAAATCATCTGAGAACAATTAAGAAGCAAATCCATCAATTTTAAATAATAATTTCAACACATTAAAGAGATTTATATACAAAATAAGCACAAAATGACAACTTAACACTTTATCATCGATGATCATCAGATGTGTCAACCCATGTACTACCGAATGCCAAGCTTTCATGCTCTGAGCTTGGATGAAGACTTTCATCCGTGATTTCCATGCATGATAGTTAGATACATTCAATAGTGGTGGTCTGGTAATTGATGCACCTTATAGCCATTTTTGCGAAACTAGGATCTGCACTAACTTGCTACCAAGTTCTGAATCGGTAACTTGGCTCTGATACCAATTGATAAACCAGAGGTGATAATTGTTTTGCAAACTTTCTAACTTTTCATAGACGTCTCTAGCACAAACAAAAATAAAAGCAATCAAAACGAAATAATAAAAACACCAGAAATTTAGTAAAACAGTTCGGCACACCTTGTCTACGTTTACGGAGCCCTTACCTAGATTAATACTTTCAAGAAAATGTAATAGATTTACACAAGGTCACACTGAAGCAACACCACTCAATCCTTGTAACTATCTCTCAATCTCACTTCCCGTGAAAGATTTTCCCACCCAATAACACGACCAACTTGTGTTAACCTCGTCAGAGGATTTTTCTAAACTACTTTTACTTAAACGACAATTAATAAAAATAACTCAAGTACTTAATCAACTAAGAACTGAACGATCATATACTTGAAATAAAGACTTCCCTATAGTTTTAGCTTCTCAAAATACATTTAAAAATCTATCCACTAGTTGAACTGATTCATCCAAGCTTCAACAACTCCAATTAAACCATACAGGATACTCCATACACCATGTATATTTTCACGCACAAATCCAGAAGCCCAAGTCGGGAAAATGGAAGTTAACCCACATTGTTTACAACTCAGAACACATGCACAACCTCAGATAAAGAAGTCTGGAAAAATCATATGCTGACGCACAGTTTTTGCAAACCCCAGAAGACATGCACGTACAACTATGTTTTCCAATCAACAATTAACGCACACTTCACCGTCGTTATACCACCCTAACATAAGAATGACTTCTGCTGTAGTTAAAGACATACATGTCACACTTAAACAAGAAGAGTCTCACTTCAAACACGCAACAACTACTTCCCTTTATTTTCTTCTATCCACAAAATCCACAAAAATCCAGCAGTAATACAGTTCATTTATCATCATCATAGTAGACTTTAATATAGTATAGGATTCTTTCACAACTACAACATCTTTTTTAATCCCACTACAATTTATATCTTATATGTCCAATCAAGATGCCAAAACTAAATAAAAAGATATATATAATATATCTTAACAAAAACAATTACTTCTTTTATTACAAGATAGAAGAGGTTCGTATAGGAGTGAAAGAAACATCCAAAGCTTAAGTGCAAAGAAGGTATATTAACAATTACTTCTTTAATTACAAGATAGAAGAGGTAAACACTCGTACAGTAGCGAAAGAAACATCCAAAGCTGAAGTGCAAAGAAGGTATATTTATCGATATTGAAGCAATGACCAAATTAATAACTTACATGCATTGCTATTTTCATTTCTATGCTATTTTCCTTTTTGTTTTACATTTCGTTTCTTATTCCGTGTATTTGCTTTCATTCGATTTAGAATGGGTTCATGCCTTGATGCATTAGAATCCCCCATTCAACAGTTTTTATGCTACATATCATTTATATGCGAAACCCATAAAAAAACCAACTATATGAAAACGTCGAAGGCAGAAATTCGTATAACAAATCTCTTTAATTTTCTCACCTGCAGATGTAGATGGGAAGAAACTAGGAATAATCTCTTCATTAGCCGTAGGATTGGTGTTCCTATGCTTAGGCGTGATCTTCTGCATTTGGAAAAAGAAACAAAAGAAAGCCAGTATGTTATTCAGCCTATGGACTTCGTAATTCTCCCATCACACTTTTGTTTACGAACAACCATGTTATGTCTCAATATGTTATGTAGTGAAATAGATAGTTTTATCTTGTCATATTTGACATTCTAATAGACTAATTTTTGTCCTGTGCAGAAAAATTCAAGGCCCAAAAGGAGGGTCTTGATTTACCATTGTTTGATTTGCGTACCATTTCTTGTGCAACCAACAACTTTGCTAGTACTGATAAGCTTGGAAAAGGGGGATTTGGAATTGTTTACAAGGTATGAATCCACAGTTTATTCAGGACATCACTATGATTCATTGATGGCCTGTTTTCCTATAATCATGAATCAGTAACATGATTCAACAGTTCATATTAAATAAGAAGGTTTGTTCTTACAGGGAATATTGGAAGATGGACAAGAAGTAGCTGTGAAAAGGTTATCGAAGACTTCAAGGCAAGGGCTCAATGAGTTCAAAAATGAAGTTACGTACATTGCCAAGCTCCAACATCGCAATCTGGTGAAGCTTCTAGGATGCTGCATTGAAACAGATGAAATAATGCTGATCTATGAGTTTAT
>JANZXV010025691.1:0-21049 GCA_027576455.1 Erythroxylum roigii | reverse complement strand
AATGTAGATGTATTATTATTATTAAGCTTCATTTTGTATTTATTATCATAATAATAATAATAATTATTATTATTATTAACATATATTTGGAATTCATTATTATTAGTAGTAGTATAATGTAGATGTATTATTATTATTATTATTACGCATCATCTTGTATTTATTATAATGATAATAATAATAATTATTATTATTATATATTTGGAATTTATTATTATTAGTAGTAGTATAATGTAGATGTATTTTTATTATTATTCAGCATCATTTGTATTTATTATAATAATAATAATAATTATTATTGTTATTATTATACATTTTGAACTTATTTATTAATGTTATTAATTTTTTTGTTATTATAATCCTAATTATTATTATTATTATTATTATTATTATTATTATTATTCGTGATATGTTTGAAATTGTTATTATTATTATTATTATTCACGAATACAAATTATACAAATTACTAATAAATACAAATTATACATTTTCCTAATCATATTAAAGACTAGGGGCATGTTCGTCATTTGCACTATTTTCTGTCTCTGTCTCCTACAACCAAACACATCTGTCCTGAAGACGGAGACAAGATTCTCTGTTCTGTCTACCATCAACCAAACAGTTCACTGTCCCCAGTTTCTGTTTCGTTCCGTCTCCAAATTTCTGTTCCGTTCCGTCTCCAACTACCGGAGACGCTAACCAAACGCAGCGAAGGCGCGGTTGAGCCCCGATCATATCCTCAAGGAGATAAGCAGTACAACCGAAGGTGGAGACAGAGCTCTGCCAAGCAGCGCATATACAGAGGGTTCATTATCGATAAAGAATTTACTGTAGAAATAATGTCAGCACGTACCTGAAGAACAAGACTAGATTCCTTTATCTACGAAAATTAAATCAGTAAGAATAATGCATTAATCGGCTAACTTGAGGACTTCTGTTATAATCACTAAAAAATTTCAACACAAGCATAATGTACAGCTCAATAGCTTTAAAATATATTTAAGTTAAACAAAATACTAGTTCTTTAACTCTTGTGTGCACTACATCCGGCAGCTCTGAACAGAAGATGGAGGCAGCGGTAGTAGCAGTTGTCAGTGTGAGTCTTCACCAGTAATCTCCGCAAGAGCACTTACCATCTTTGAAATGATGAAATCTCTTGTTATCCCTTACAATAAGCTCCCTCCCAACGATCTCCGACATTACTTTTATTGCATTGTGACAGTCACCACATATTCGGAGATTCTTCATAATCCTAAGAGTTTGCCTTGCTGGGGTACTTATCAAACCATAAGCAATAGCAAGACGCTCGCTATGATACTGCAATGCCTGCTCCTTTGCCTCTTCATCAATGTCATGAAGCACATATCTTGTGTCAGGAACATAACCTGCTTCCCTCATCTGCCCATTTAACCCTTTCAATTTGTCATATCGCACTTTATATGGCTCCATACACCGATACTCGTCAATCTTGTTCTTCTCCTCCAACATATTAATTTCAGAATACTTCTTCCTTGGAGGCAGAGGAATTTTGTTGGCATTGGTTTCAGAAGGATTAACCGCAACCAACAACTCCTCCACACGGTCTTCAAGTTCTACATCCCCATGAATTCGTGCATAATTCCTGATAGCCCTCCAAGCTTGCACCGTGAACTCAGATGGCACTCTGTCAACAAACTTCACAGCTTCGTACAAATAACCAGCTGTGCCAAGACAATGAATAATACTTAGATAATGATTAACCCCAGGAACAATACCATATTCATCTGTCATAGATTCAAAGTACAACAATCCTTCTTCCACTGCTCCAGCACTAGCACACGCAGCAAAAACGGAGACAAATGTCTCCCCGTTGGGTTGCAATCCCTGCCTCTTCATTCCTTCAAACAACAACAGCCCATTATCGCCCTCCTCATTTGCTGCGTACCCATTAATCAGCAAATGCCAAGAATCCATATTTTTGTCAGGCATTCTATCAAACAGTCGGCGTGCATCCCTCATACTTTCACATTTTCCATACATATCAATCAACTGATTATTTAATTCAACATCACCTGCAAATGGAGACCGTCTCAGAAACTCATGCGCCTTTTTTCCCATTTCAAGTGACTTTAAACTGCCACAGGAATCGAATAGAGTAACAAAAACCCCATAATCCGCAAAAGCACCTCGACCCATATACTCAATAACTTCCTTAACCTTCCCGTCCTTGCACAAACTCATCAAATCAACATTTACATCGACATTAGAGGTACTTCCGAGTAATGGGTCGTTTTCGTTCCTATTCTTTTCACCAAATTTGTGTTCCTGTGGCTTGTTGTGTCTTTGACGGCGATACACCTTGTTGGAAGAACTCAGGGGCTTGGGAGTCGTGTATGAACATAAAATATTTAACTTATCGGGTTTCAAAGAAGAAAAGGAAGCGTTTTCAAAGCGATGGGAAAGATAGGAAGAGTGTAAGAGTTGGCTGGTCACCAGAGACCTATAGGTGGGAGAAAATATGGCGGTATTGCCTGCGTGTTGAAGATACACCGGGGACGCCATCATAGGTGAAGAAGCCTCCGTGTTAGTGCTGGATAAAGAACAAGCGGCGGGTTTTGAGCCTTTAGCCGTCCCCTCCCTTTTATGGTTTGTTCCTTTCTGTTCCCTTGATTATTTTTACGTATATCTATCAAATAAACATAAAAGATATAATTACATAACTAAATATATAAATACAAATAAATAATAATAATAATAATAATAATAATAATAATAATAATAATTTGTCAAAATAATAACAACAACAACAACAACAACAACAACAACAACAACAACAATAATAAATACTAGAGTCATCCAAATTAGGTGAAGCAATGGGTTTGGAGTTGGAATTCTGGACAACATATCGGTGTTGAGATGTCTGTGCATCGAGAGAAAATAAAAAGGGGAACAGATCTTCTGTTGTCGTTGATGTGTTCCCTCTGTTATCGTAGATTTGAGTCCAGATCCTCCGTCTAATATAACCCTATTTTATCATGTCTAATTGAAAAACGTCGCCATTCTTAAATTTTAAACACTTTGTTACTCTTCCCAAAATTAGTGGCTTATGAGCTAAGCTGACCCAACCCATGTCCTCTGTCATCTTCTTTGTAAGACTACAGAAGTCACTCTCTCACCGTCTCGTCTTTACAGAAGTTGCCCTCTCACCTTGTAAGACCTAACCTAGATCCCCTAATCTCAACCACATCAAATTATACGACATTTTTAGATCATCATCTTCTGAAAATTTATCATAAAATTAGGGACAGCGATGGAGCATGAATCACGATGAAGCATTAGTAGGGTCGACGTCCTCTATCATTTTCTTTGTAACAATGTAGAAGTCGTTCTCTCACCATCCCACTACAAGTCTCTTCGCCACCTTCCTACATCTTATAAAACCTAACTCATATCCCCTAATCTCAACCACATCAAATTATGCGACATTTTCAGACGGTTTCTTTATGTAAATTTATCACAGAATTAGGGACGAAGATAGAGCAGGAATGATGATGAAGCATTGACATTGATTTACAAAAAATTGATATTATAAATTTATAGGTGTTCTTGAAAATTATTTCCTGAATTTTGGAGGATATAACAACCTAACTAAATTTATTTGGATTCTTATGTTACGGATAATTCTTACACTTGCACGGCTATGCAAGTGCTAACTCATGGTCGTGCAGCACTTGCACGACATTGCTAACTAACTCACGACCATGAGTTTATAGAAGAACAACCATTGCATTTTGAATTAATTAATACAATTATACTACTAACGTGGCCGTGAGTTTATGGAAGAACAACAATTGCATTTTGAATTAATTAATACAATTATACTACTAATCTAACGTTAACATCAGATGTAATAATTGAAATTAAGAAATAAATGTAAAAAAAGAGTTGTTATTAGTGATAAATTTTTTTTATAATTATTTATTTTCGCATTAATGAATTCAAATGAAAATTGACAAATAACAAAAATACAATATTAATATATTCATTACAAATAAGAGTACCGTAATGATGATGATTGTAAATAATAATTGTATGTCATTTTCAATGCAATCTTTAACTAAGATTTTCTGCCCATTTAACTTGATTCTTTCTGTACTTGTTTGTTGTTCAATTTTCATATCATTGAAAAAAAATTTTCCTTCTCACAAAGTAAATTAAATTTGTTGTCATATTTGGTGGAGTAAAGAAGTAGAAGATCGCACTAGAGGAAGAAAGATAATATTTTGACGAATTTCAAGTATCTTCTCACGTAAGTTTCGTTTGTTTTTTCATCCGTAAATTTTCTAGATTTTTATTATCATTTCCTCTCTCTGTATCTCTGTCTCTAAGTAATTCTTGAGCTTACTTGTTTTTTTATTACCATTCCCTTTCTCTGTATCTTTATCTCTAAATAATTCTTGGGAATGGCTCAAGAGGCCCAACTTTTTGTGAATGCACCATTTGATGTCTGCCTCTTTTAAAGTCTTAATAATATGACTTTGTTTCTGATAGTACATCATTTTGTTAATTTACTTTTATTATTAAATTTAATGTGGAGAGATATAAGGTACTTTAGTGGTTGTCTCTGGTGGTTCTTAAACTGAAGTTGTTCTTTATATTTTCCTTAAAGTAAGTTTTGAAGTTTTTTTGATTTTTTTGATGCATGGAAATCATTCATTTCTAACTTTTTTGTTTATGTTTATAGTTTCTATTTATACATCTACATGAGTGATAAGTAATGTATATTGTAAAGGTTGAGTTGCTTAATATTGATTTCTGGTTAAGACCTTCCAAAGCAAATTATTCATTTACTGGGAAGAATTTACCATAAAACCTTTAATTCTCCAATCGCTTTTTCTGTTATAGGAATTAAATAAGGTATGCAGAGAAAACTAAAATGCCTCCCAGTATTTTTTAAACATTCCTTTTTCGTTGTGTTAATAATTTTATCTGAAAGCAAAGCAATAATGGTACTTCGTTTGTGAATTTGACAGGTGTAGAAATGGAAGGTAGATCTACTTCATACCGTCGATTAGATTATGAAATTGAGAAGGAGCAACAAAAGAATGATATTGGCGTTGGCAATGAGAGTAGTAATATGAATTTAACTGATTTGGTTGGCAATGAGACTCGTAATATGAATTCAACTGATTTGGTGAATTCGAAGTCTGACGAGAATTTGAACAAAGTCCACTCATTTGCTCCAAGAGAGTTAATACTGAAATTTGGCATGGAGTCCTAGATGGAAGAAGAAGCTTATCAATTTTATTTAAGTTATGTCAAACATGTCGGCTTTGGAATAAGAAGAAGCAAAAGTCATAAAGATAAATATGGTAAATTGATTTGTAGGTTTTTTTTGTTGTAGTGCTGAAGGTAAAAGAATGCCTGATAAAAAAGATTTCTATGTAAGAGCTTCACGTTCAGAAACAAGGTTTGTTGTGAGGCAAGAATGAAAGTTAATAGAAATTTTCAAGCGATTCAATTTGTCAAGGATCACAATCACTATCTTTCAAGTCCTAACAAAACACATTTGTATAGAAGTCACAGCAAGATATCTTCAACTGCAGCAATGCAAATTGAAATGGATAATGATGTGGGAATTCCATTAAAAGCATCTCATGATCTTATGGTGAGATCGGTAGATGGGAGAAATAATCTTGGCTTTATTTTGTAGGATTACCATAATTATTTAAGATCTAAAAGAACAAGAGACATGAAAAAGGGAGATATAGGTGACGTGTTAGAATGTTTGTATAACATGCAGGTTGAAGATCCTAATTTCTTTTATACTATCCAAGTGGATGAAGATGATTTGATAACTAATATATTTTGGTCAAACACAAAGATGAGGAATGATTACTTAGACTTTGGTGATATTGTTTGCTTTGATACTACTTACATGAAAAACAGTGAGGGTCGTCCACTTGCTTTGTTTATCAGTGTGAACCATTATAAGCAAACATCAGTTTTTGGTGCTGCACTCCTATATGATGAGACTACTCTTACATTTGAGTGGTTGTTCGACACATTTGCTAGAGCATGTCTAAGAAAAAACCTACAACTATTCTTATTGATTAGGATGCGGCGATGACAAAGGCATTAGCTTTAAGATGGCATAAAACTCATCATCGACTTTGTATTTGGCACACTTATCAAAATGTTGCAATCCATTTGAGTGGTGTTTTTTTTTTTTTGAATTTAAAGATTTTTTGCAAGATTTCAGCTCATGCATATATGACTTTTGAAGAAGAAGAAGATTTTTCCAATGCATGGAATAAGATGCTGCAAAAAATATGAACTTCAAGATAATGATTGGTTGAAACGAATGTTTAATATAAAGGAAAATTGGGCTTTGGTTTATGGACGCCAAATGTTTTGTGCAGACATGACCATCACCCAACGAAGTGAGAGCATGAATAGCATTGTAAAAAGGTACATGATGATCGTCAATGTGATGAGTTAAGAGTTGATTTTAGAAGTAATGTAAGCACTCCAACATTGTCAGCACCTATTCAAATTTTAAAGCATGCAGCTATTATTTACACGCCAAAAGTGTTTAAATGTTTTGAAGATCATTGGAATCATTGTTATGATTTTAGTTTTCGTCTTTGCGGTGAAGATGGTAAAGTTACAAAATATGAGATCACTCTTGTAGGGAAGAGCCACTCTAATATGGCCACTTACGATTCATCAAATGATGAAGTCCATTATAGTTTTCGAAAGTTTGAGTTTGCTGGCATTTTATGTTCTCATGGTTTGAAGATTTTTAACTTGAAAAATATTTTGAGAATATCGAGTAAGAATATTTTAAAAAGATGGACACAGAAAGCAAAATCATGGTACCTTGATAGTAGAAACTCCATTATCAATGATCAAATAAGTACATTAGATCAAATAGAATTATTTTGCTGTATCCAGACTAATATCAATCCAACCCATTTCATGAATAAAATGTGACCAATTAACCAACCAACAAAACTACTTGTTACAAATAACATCTTGTTGTTGCATCGAAACATATAAATGTTGACTAATCTGACTAACATGGAGCTTGGTAACTATATAAATCACTACGAAATCCAATTGGAAAGTCATTTCGATTTGGATCCTTTCTTTTAATCTATTTTTTTAATTTTGAGTTGGATCAAATCCTTTTTTTTTTTATTTTCAAAGGAAAAGCGGCCTCTACTTTTCTTTATATCTTTGTACTATTCTTTATACTATCTGTTTTTTACCCCTTTACTTTTTTGTTACTTTAATTTGAACTTATTAGTCAATTCATTCACATAAGTGAAATGGATCATAAAATGTTGTCAAGTATACGGTACAAAGAATTGGGTGCATTAAGCATACAATTGGTTACAAGAGCAGCAGAGAGGAGAGATACTTTTAAAATTGTGAAAGATCAGCTTCTCAACATGTTGAAGATGGTTGATGAGATATTGCAATGTAAAGAAATGGTTGATTAAGAGAACCTAATATCACAGGATGAAGAGTTAACCCAAGGATCAAATACTAAAATGAATCTGATCAATCAACCTGACATTAATTTTGGTCAAAGGAATAACATTAGAGGTGTTAAAATAAAGACAAAACCTATATCAAATAAGAGATTGAAGGGTGGATTAGAGAAAATTTCAAGGAAAAAGAAATAATGTAAAAAATGCAAGACTTCATCAAATATGGAAGATTCGACACCCATGCCCTTTTCCAATACTCGGGTTATATTTTTGTTGATTTTATGTTTTCAAACCTTTAATGTATATCATTTATATTATGATAATTTTAAATGTTTTTTGGTTTAACTACTTTATTCGGGATTCTAAAGAAAATTCCCAATATACCGGTATTATCTCCATCATACAACATCCCATATTATATCAAGATCAGGTTAGTTAATAATGTCGCACGTGTTGTTTTACTTGTTTTGAACAAAATTTCCTTTTTTTGTTATGACAAATAGCAAATGCAACCACTTTCTGTTTCGATGGATTTTACAAGTATGGTTTACAATCATGGAGATTATAGACCACACTCTCAGGTTCTATTTCTAATATTATCTTTTAGGCATATGTTACTAATCGTTTAATGATTTCAATTTTGTATTTATGGACCACTTAGTTATGACACATACGAAATGCAACCAATTTTAGTTTGTATGGATAACACAACTATGCTTTACACTCATCATCATTCTAGAACAAATTCTTAGGTATTATTTGTAATATTTTCTTTTTATGTTATTTGTAATATGTTATTAATCTTCTAATGATTTATCATTTTAGGTCATTGGTGCATAAACAAGTAAACAAAGTATTAGTGTTATTATCCCACCTTTAATGCGCATGACTGATTTACTTATGGTAATTTGAAGAAAGTTTTTGTCTTAATTTCAATTTTTATTAATAATTGCATTTCATGTTAATCTTACATTTTATTAGTAATTGTATTAATTAATTAAAATGCATTTTGATTGATAGCCAAAACAAACATTTGGTTTTGAAAATTTTGGAGAACTAAACAATTTGGTAGTTGGTATTTCCAACGAGAAGTGTGGTTGTTATCTTACTAGCGAAAAGTTTTGTATCTGTAAAAGAGGAGTCTAATGCAAATTTAGCTCAAACTGCAAATCTTATTATTAGCATAGTGAAGTTCATTCATTTACTGTAATGTAATTCATTTACTGCAAAATGTTAAAATGATGCAAATTTAGCTCAAACTTCGAATCTTGCGGCTAACAGAGTGAAGTTCATTCATTTATTGCAAAATGTTAAGAAAACAACATGTTCTTACATTTACTGCAAAATGTTAAGAAAACAACATGTTCTTATATGTTACTTCATTTACTGCAAAAATGTTAAGAAAACAACATGTAATTATGGTATTTTGGAGGTTAAATGTCTTCAGTCACAACCGTGACTTAACTTGCACGACCGTGCATGAGGTTAACTTGCGTGGCCGTGCATGAAGTAACGCTGTGAATTGCACGGCTATGCAGGTAGGTTGTGATATGGTCTAATTTAAGAGTCCAATTCCTCTGTCCAGTTTTATGATGTCTTATCGTGTCCAGTGAATCTCAGCCATTTATTTATGCGGGTCCTACGTTTATTTATCTGGGCCTATACGGGACCCGCATAAATGAATGGCTGAGATTCACTGGACACAATAAGACACCATAAAAATTGGACAGAGGATCTAGTTCCCTAATTTAACGTTGCAGTCGCAAATTAATCCACTGTATTTACAAATTAATCTAATTAATATTCATACAACTTTCACTGGATTTCAGTCAATTCATATTTATTCAAATGGAAACCAATTTCATCATATGAATTAAAGTACAATCAAACTAAATTCAATACAGCATTTTCCCGCTTTTATTCAAGCAAAATAAACAATACTAGAATATGAAAATAAATAATGTAAAAAATAATTTCCTAACATTTCCCTCGATTTTTCTGAAGCAAAATAAACAATACTAGACTATAGACATAATTTTCCCAACTAATAGTAAAAGATATCAACAATCATTTCAATAAACACAACCTAAGAATTTGAAAGTCATAATACTCTATGAACAAGTTATTCTTTGCATATTTAGCCAAAATCAACAAGCATTTTAATTAAAAGAACCATTAAATAAGTGTGATAGATACTTTAAAAGAACTATCAAACAAGTGTGATAGATACTCACTCTACTCTTCATCCTCTCAAGCATTTAAAGATAGGATATGTATTCACTCATCGTTCATTTCATGTAAGGCATCTACCATAAGCTTGCTTACCAATCCAATCTCCACCACTCATATCAAACACAAGCATCAATCCAAAGCTCTTTATTTAAGTTGTAATGGAGCCGAGCTAAGGGTAGGAAAAAGGAAAATTGTAGTTTAAAACCACAACACAAATTGAACATTTAAACATATACAAAAGAATGACCATAAAACACTCAATTCTTTTCTCTCACTTAACAAAATTAGCACTTTCCATTTTCTCTTTTCTCTCCTCTTCTTTTCACTTTCTGCTAATCTTCTCTTCCTTCTTTTTCTTTTCTTTCTTTTTCTTTTTTCTTTTTTTCATTTTTCATTTTATTTTTTTTTACCATATTTGTCATTTTTCTTATTTATGATTCTAAAACAAGGAAATCAAAATTAGAGAAATATAAAGGAGAAGTAAAAATCTCCACAACCATACCCATCCCTAATACAATAGTGAACTATATGTTATAATTCCCCACACTTATTCCTTAAACCCAATTATACTCATTCTAATGCTCAACTTGCCTTATGGTAGGTACAACAAAGACGATAAACAATCAAGGTCAAGGCTCATATTTGAGTTTAAAGAAAGAAAAGATGTCATGTTAAGCCCAAAAGGAGTTTATTAGAGGTAAAATCATGGTGGCCTTTTAAGCAAAAGTGCTAAATCCTAATTGCCTTCATCATTTCAATAGTTGCATAAGATTGAGTGATCTCAACTAGTATTTGCAAGCAAGTTCTGGAGTTCCTTAATCATGACAGAACACTCTCGATAAAGAATTACAGAATTTGGCATTTAATATTTCAAAAAGGCTCAAAATCTTACCAAATGGAAGGTGTCATTCATCTATCATAATAGGCCAATGTCCTATTAACCGAAATCCAAGTCAATTAGTCTAAGCATGCAAGTATGCTCATTCACTCATATTATACATTTTTAATCCAGATTTAGTTCATTTAATAATCATGCTTCTCTAACTACTAAATGGGAAAACAAACATGCAAGACACAAATAATCTGTTTTTTTCTTTTGTTCTAAACTATTATTCATACAACACTTGAACATCACTTTGCCCTCGATGTGATAAGAAAATGAAAAGGTGATGTAAGAGGCAAAAGAAAGAAAGCAAGGACAAAGACGAAAACGAAAAGAAATTGAAACAACAACCAATAAAAAGGAAAGGTTAGAAACATGATACTAAGATGGAGGTGGAGTTGGTCGAAGCGAGCATTCAAATTGGCCATGAAGGTTCAGATCTCCGCTACACTAGCTTCAATGTTGTGGAACCTAACATTTGTTCATTGTTCAAATGCTATCAATTGATTTATTAGTGATTGATACTCTACGAAACTATATGAAGATGTATGATGCATATGTTGGGGTTGGGGTTGGGGTGGTGGACCATCATCTTCTTCTAAAGCTTCCATTTTCGCAACTTGAGCTCGCTTGTTGCTTGAAGCTTCCCCCATATCATCATGGATAAGAATATAGCAATCGCCTTGCTGCCTGATAACCTTCATCGACATTAAAGATTTCAAGTTGAGAGTCGAGTCGCCTGAAACTAGCTACATGGGTGTTCTCTCGGTTAGATTGAGCCACTTCATGTAAATGCAGACTTAACCAACTACCAACATTAAAGGGCCTGATATGTACCATACACCACAACATAAATAATTAAGTTTTAGAAATTGCCGCATTGCTATCTCCTCTACCAAATAGTGAAAAAGTTAAAAACTGATGGAGATAGAGAAAGGCAGGGTCCACGATAGCAGATGATTTAAATTGATTGGGAGAAAACACTTTTTTTAGAACTGGTCAATTATGACCAAAATTCGCTAGCCACAAAATCTTCAGGATATTCATAGAAATCAGTATTTGGAAAGCCAAAAATAGCATTAAGTACTTCTAAGTGATCACATAATATGCATTCATTAATCAAAATTTAAGACTTAACGCAGTGTCCCTATTATTAGTTTCACGAACTAATTCTAAAGTGGTCAAAAACTCTAATGTCAATTCTACATATCAATTTTTCCTAAATTTAGAAAATTGTTCCTAGCCTATATTTCACAGTAACTCGTGGACTCGATCAAATATTCCTAATTCAATAAGTTCTTGAGAATCTAAAAATCTATTCGGAATAATTTTACGATCCTTAAGAAAGGCATACCTTTATTGGTGCTCTCTACTTTGAAAGTTGAGACACAGAATACCTGAATTAGGCTCTTGTGGTGGAGATGAGGGAACTCTGGGTTTTTTCCATTCTTGGAGGCATAATTGGTTGCGTAGGTAGAGGCAGTGTATGTGCTCCTACTAGGTTGGTTTGGTGGACGCACGGACTTGTAGCCTTAACTGGAGGTGCGACACAGTTGTACGGTAGCTATTGCGGCACGGTTATACAATGGCCACTAAGAGATTATTACGGGCATGCATTGGGTAAGGGGCGTGCATTAGTGAGGGAATGGAGATTGGGTTTGTAGGTAGAGAAGAAGCTAAGAAAAATAACATTGTCGAAGATTAGTAGAGATGGGTGTTCATATCGGTAAGGTTATGTAATGGGGAGTCACACCCGTGATTGGGAGAAGTCACAGGTATGACTGCCCCCAATCAGACCTTGATTGGGGAGTGAGTTCTCCCAATCACGGGTGTGACTTGGGGAGTCATAATTTAATACAGTTACCTAACCTTTATTTATATGCTTGAAGATAATGTATTATTTAGTATCAATAAATCAAATGAAGTCAATAGGTTAATTAAAGTGAAGCACTTTTTTCTGCATAAAATATGAGTTGAGCATATAATATGCAATTAGGAGAAAACTTAACATCATAGGCTACATTAGTTTCTAATTAGGAATGGAACTTCTTAGTAATTGTTCACCAAACACTGGAATTGGTTCGTTGGTTGACTAATCTAAGTGCAGATTATAATTGATCAAACATGTTTTGACTATAAAAAAGAAAAATATATGTCAAAACATTAATGGAAAAGACAATTATCATTTTGGTGCTTAGTTGTGATTAAAATTGACTAAATAGATTGAGATGACAATAAAGTCATAGTAGAACTCTCCTATTAGAAACACATCAAGGCCGTGCAAAAGTTGGAATAGCTCTATAGATTCTCTCGTCTTTGTTTTGGTTTCAAGTCTTTATCTTTAGTGAGATTATATGAACAAATGTCGAACCAAATATGTTATTGCTATGGGAGCATGTACAATTAGGGGGGATGTTTAGTACCGATTCGATTAGTACTGTTCGGGGAGTTGATAAGCTAATTCATGTAGATGTCTATTTGTCAGGCTGTCCACCTTAACCGGAAGTGGTTATAGATACTATAACAAAACTTCGTAAAAAAATATGAGTGTTACGCACCAAGAATTCTTGCATATCCCTATTGGTTTTCCAAATTAATCCTACAGATACATATAATTCATAAGAATAGGTACACAATTCATATGTAGCACCCTTTTCTTTTATCAACGGTCTAACTAATTGATATGTTTCAACAAATAATTGAAATTCAATTTCATGATCTGTATCTTCAATTTTGTAAACTTATAAAGCTATTCTGTTAAAACCGATTAATAAACCTACAAAATTCGGTGGTTTCCATGCTTGAGGCAGATAAATGAATTTTTGTTTTATAGATTCAAATTATATATATCTTCATTTATTTCTGGTCATTAAATAAATGAAATTTTGATTAATAACTAATTGACTTCCTTTCTTTCAGTTATTCTTTTCACCGTTTGTATAATAACAAAACAGATTCTTCCAATGTATAAAACAAAAATGAAAAACCGTAGGATGTAATGGTTTCACAAACTTTTAGATTATGCCACAGTTGTTTCTAGCACAATCAAAAACTAGAAAAAATAAATGCATAAATATAAATCAACACTGAAATATTGTAACGCAATTCAGCACACCTTGCCTACATCTGCGAGATCCTCACCCAGCTTAATCCTTTCATTAATGACAATAGTTTTATCCAAGACTTTACTGAGCCAACATCATTTAATCCAACATTTGTGCCCCACTTAAAACATCTGTTCCCCACTTCACCAAGGAGTCTTCACACAATTAATTAATAGAAATTGTAGCACCAAGATGAAATTCTCATCAACATATAGATCACCACGTTAATGCTTTCATGCACTTTGTTTTATCACCAAAACAATAAGACCATAACACCACTTCGGACGCACATGTAACCAACCCAAAATGAGGCAAGGAAGGAGTCACCCACACAAGGAGTTAGACACGCACCACCCACAATCTATAGCCTCCTCAAACTATCCTTCAGCCAACAACAATATGATACACATACACTTCTATTTAAAATAAACTTCTTTCGCACTTAAACCTTTATCCAAAAATCCAATTCAAATAAGAAGTATTACTTAGTTACACCTCATCTTAATTTGGATTTTAATCATTATCTTTAAGATTCAATAATCAAAAATTTCAAAATTAAAAAATGAAAAAATTCCAACGGCTTTTGCTACGATAACCTTCCCAACCACGATTTCTTTCTAGGCATTTCACTATAATGTTATAAACAAAAGTAATTTCAAATTGATTCATAATCAATCGTTGGCGGAAGACGTGTAAGGAATTGTAAAAAAAAGTTGTAGCAAAAATGTATGGTATTAAGAGCATTTGCCCTATATGTGCAAATAAAAATCTGGCGAATCTTTACTCAGAGTAGAGCATAAACCTAAAAATAATTGGAAAACCCATTCAGGAATAAGAAAATAACATTGTGATTGAATTTTTATTTCAATCAAACGGGTTCTCTGTCTTGATAATATCTTCTTTTTTTAGATAATTGTTGAGAGGAATATCTCCGAACATAACTAGGAACAAATTTTCTTTTAGCTGTGTTATAATTACAAAGAATCTCTTGCTTAGTATTTACTTGTAATGTTGATGGATAAATATATGAGTCTTTCTTATATTATTTCCGGATGTCTCAATTGCTGAATTTGAAGAAATTCCCTCTTTCCAACAAATTAACGAAAGAACCACTTCAAATTAGGATTTCGAAATGAAAGAATTTCGTTCTATCAAAATATTGGATCTTTTGAATTGATTAATGATACATTTTATTTGACAACATTCGGAATTCATAATGAAGTGAATTTTAGTGTGTATACTAAATTCAAACGAACTGGCATTATTCATTGGTTGTTTTTTTATTTCTTTGTTAATATTTATTATAAATAACAATTCCAATAGTTATTATTTTATTCATTAATTTTACATTATTGATTCTTTTATTCATTAATATTTATCTATTCTAAATAAAACTTCCATTAGTTATTATTATTGATTAGTTATTATTACCAATTAATATCAATCATGTAAAAATAAAAAATAAAATAAAATAAATATAGAAAAGCCAGCTATCGGAGCCGAACCAATGACCATCACATTACAGATATGATGCTCTAACCTCTGAGCTAAGCAGGCTCCTATAAGAGAAATTGTATATGCATAATGTTAAGATATTTATTATATCTTGTTATTTAATTTTGTCATTTTTGATTATTGGGTCTTTGAGATAATGATTAAAAATCCAAATCAAGAGGTGGTGTAAATAAGTAATACTTCTAAGTATTATTTTCATTGCATATGTGATTCTAAGTATTATTTTCCTTGTGCGTGTGACCCTGCTTCTTGACTACACACCTGAGTGATTTTGTGATTGTTTTTCAATTTGGTGTTGATTGCAGTTATGTGTGTATGGTGAAGCTTTGACCTAATTATTTTGTGATTTGAGGGATATTGTGAAATTGTTGAAGTGAGGGAGACTTGCGTGTGTGACTTAGTCTATGTCTTGGTGTGGGTTGAACAAAGGTGCATAGACAGATAACGTTGTTGTGTGCAGAAAATTGTGAGAGAGTTGAAACAATGTGGTTGTGTGCGAGAACCATCATTTTTGGAAGATGTTCACATGGGTTGAAGGATTGTGTGAGTAAGTTGTAGATTTTATGATGGTGCATGTGTGACTTCCTCTTTGTACTTCGTGTATGTGCAACCTTGTTCTGTGTAGGTCACAAATGCTTGAGTAAATCATGTTATAGTGGAGTGCAAAACATAAAAGGGCAGAGGTAGATTGGGCATGTGTGACTCTTTGGCTGTGCGTGATTTGTTGGCTACATCTTAATATTTGGAAAAGCCAAAAACTTTAGGAAGTTGTTCTTTGTTTCCTTCTCAAGTGTTTTCATTCATGTTGAATTTTGTTTAATCACTTGAGTTATTTACTTTGTGTTCTTTCGTTATAAGATTGTTGAGAAAAATCGTCTGCTGAGGTTAATACTAGTCGGTCATGTTATTGAGCGTGAATCACTTTCACGAGTAGTGAGGATGAGGGGTAGCGTCAAGGGTTAAGTGGTGCCGGCTTATTAAAGCTTTGTGTAAAACTATAGTTATACTTTCGTGAAAGTATTGAGCTGGGTGAGAGCCCCGCAAATATAGGCAAGATGTGTCAAACTGTGTTAACAAATATCAGCAAACATTTTTTTAATACATTTAATTTTTCTAGCTTTTGATTGTGCTAGAAATGATTGCGATAAATTGGAGAGTTTGTGAAACTAATACAGTCCTCTAGTTTTTCACATAGGAATTTAGCAAATTGCTCCAATTTATGTTATTAATTTTTAATTCCTTATTCTTTTCATTCTTAGTTATTCATAATTAATATCAATATAAAAATAAAATATGAGTATTGTTTGATTCATGAGGATAGGAAAAAATGCTTTTCATGTAACCAGATTGTATGGTCTAGGAATATGGGTGTCTGATCCTTATGGACTCATTGGGACAGTCCAAACTGTAAATCCTACATGGAGTGTGGAAGGGACAAACAAGTATGTATTTGTTGTTCCTTGAAATCATAGAAAAAATCGAACGGATGGGTTTTGGGGGTGATATAAGAGTAAATTGTAGAAAGAATCATGCAAATCTTTTTTTACCGATATTCAGACTCATGTTAAAAGCCAAGGCTCTGAAAAGATCACTCAGAAAATCACGCATCTAGAAGCCCATTTACTTAGGAATTTAGAAAAAAATGGAGTTGGAAAAAATGATAAATAAAAATAAGGTAATGAAAAGAAATTCTCGATTGGAGTAGGAATACATTTTTTTAATTAGTTATGGATAAATGATGTTTCTATGTTATACTATTCCAAGTGTGACGATGAATCGCTTTGATAACTCAGATATTGTTATTCATGATATTGATCCGATTCGACATCATCACCATGGAATTCATCCCGTTGAATTTATAGACATTATCATCTTTATGGGATTCAATCCCAAGTTATTATGAAGTAAAGAAAAATGAATGGATAAGATTATGGAAGTAAATATTCTCGAATTTATTACTACTGCATTGTTCATTTTAGTTCCTACTGCCTTTTAACTTATAATTTATGTAAAAACTGTTAGTCAAGTTAGTCAAAGTGATTAGTTTGAATGAAACTTGACTTCTTAATTCTTAATGGATTGCAAATAAAATGCAAAGAATTCCAATTTCACGTCGTAGATAAATGTAGATAAATAAGGGTAGACTACGATCAACACTATTCTATAAGATCCGATAGTATGGTAGAGTGAAGTTTTTCTTCTTTTTCTTCTTTTTTATTTGGAAATAAAGAAAATTGAATAAAATCAAAAGTTATTAAAGCCCCCCCTTTGGGTGAAAAAAATTGGATATTGGATGTATCCATTTTTGGTTCAATTTCTTGATAATTAGGAATAAAAAGATTAGATGAATTTTATTTATCCAAACCTTTTTAATGGAATTTTTTATGGAAGTTTCATTTATGCTTAACGAATGGCATTTGTGAGAACTTTTTGAACCAAGTCTCCTGCTTAGACTGACAAATCCACAATCAATTATTATATCCTTTATTCAAAGAGGAGAAATGAGTGTCAATATTCTAATGATTCAAAAAGATTTTACTCTTATAGAATTGATGAAAATCTTTGGTTTATTGGATTTGATATTATATAAAAATATTTTTAAAATTTTGATTGTATCTATATAATCTAAGTTTTTATTTGTTATTTGGGTTGCTAACTCAGCAGTAGAGTACTCGGCTTTTAAGTGTGACTAACAACTTTTACACATTTTAGATCAATCTATATAATTGGATGAAGAACGATCCAATAATGTAAATAAATGGGAACTTCAAAATAATTGGGGATGGAAATGTGGGAATGTCTACGGATTTAATCAGATAAAATCTTAAGGATTTTGTAGGTCCATTGATCAAGGTTTAACAGAAGAGCTTTATAAGTTTCAAAAAATTGAAGATACAAATCAATAAATTGAATTTCAATTATTTGTGGAAACATATCAATTAGTAGAACCATTAATAAAAGAAAGGGATGTTGTATATGAATCGTGTACCTATTATTGTGAATTATATGTATCAACGAGATTAATTTGGAAAAACCAATAGGGATATGCAAGAATTCTTGGTGCGTAACATTAATATTTTTTTATGAAGTTTTGTTATAGCATCTATAACCACTTCTGGTTAAGGTGGACAGCCCCACAAATAGACATCTATAACAAATTCTTGGGCATTGTTCATATAATCTCACTAAAGAAGGAGCCATTTTCATGGTTACTGTGCCCACTGTTAGAATCAGATCCGCCTGTTTAGGAGTCGATCTTGGTTCTAGTCCATAACGATCAAAGTCAAATATATTGTTTTATTATTATTATTATTATTATTAAAATAAAAAAGAAGAAACTTTGGGAATAAAACAACAGAGCCACCATAATATTTTTTTGAACTCCTCTGAACGGTGGTTATTGGATCATTTACTAATCTAGGCCTACTTTATTTTCTTTTTTCGGTAGATGTTGGGATTCGTATTTAAAATAATCATAAATTTAGCAATTATAGTCGTACAAATAAGGGTTAACTTTTCACTATTTCACTTAACTTTCTACTATTTCAGATTAAGTAGAATCAACATAAATCAAATAGATGCAAAATAAATAAAATAAGTAGAATAAGAATAAATAGAATTGGCAGACTCATGTGACAAGCCAAGGCTCTGAAAAGATCACTTAGGAAATCCCACATCTAGAAGCCCATTTACTTCAGAATTTAGACAAAACTGCTTGTTGTGATGCTGGGATCTTGAGGAGAGACATGTGATATTTTAGTTGGTAAATTAACACCTCAAATGGCGAAAGAATGTGGTTGACAGTATACTTTGGAGTGGACTCGGGGGAAGTACTGTGTGAGATCTCACATTGGTTGGAGAGAGGAACGAAGTATGCCTTATAAGAGTACGAATACCTCTCCCTTACAGACGCATTTTTCATGGCCTAATGGACCGGATCCCATAAAAAATTTAAGGTTAAATGTGCTTGGGTGAGAGTAGTTCTAGGATGGGTGACCTCCTAGGAAGGCCTCAGGAAAAGAAAAAACCGTGAGGGCTTGGCTAGGCTAAGGCCTAAAGAGAACAATATCTGTAAGCGGGTGACCTGGGGTGTTACAGGTGGTATCAAAGTCGGTACCCAAAACGTTGTGTCAGCTATGCTGGACCCCAAAGAGGGCAGGGCCCTAAGGGGGTAGAGAGTGTGAGACCTCTCCCTTACAGACGCGTTTTTCATAACCTAATGGACCGGATCCCATCAGAACTCTAAAGTTAAATGTGCTTGGGTAAGAGTAGTTCTAGGATGGGTGACCTCCTGGGAAGGCCTCAGGAAAAGCAAAAAACGTGAGGGCGTGGCTGGGCCTAGGCCCAAAGCGGACAATATATGTAAGTGGGTGACCTTGGGTGTTATAGGGTAAGGGAGAGGTATCTATACCCTTATAAGGCGTACTTCATTCTCCTCTCCAACCGATGTTGGATCTCACACTCTCCACCCCCTTAGGGCCCAACCCTCTTTGGGGTCCAGCCTAGCTGGCACAACGATTCGGGTACCGGTTCTAATACCACCTGTAACACCCCAGGTCACCTGCTTACAGATATTGTCCGCTTTGGTTTGCTTTTCTTGAGGCCTTCCCAGGAGGTCACCTATCCTAGAACTACTCTCACCCAAGCACATTTAACCTTAGAGTTCTGATGGGATCTCCCAAGGTCGATGATTTATTTGATTAGTTAAGAGGAGCTACAAGGATACCTTTCCCTTACAGACGCATTTTTCATGGCCTAATGCACCGGATCCCATCGGAACTCCGAGGTTAAATGTGATTGGGTGAGAGTAGTTCTAGGATGAGTGACCTCCTGAGAAGGTCTCGGGAAAAGCAAAACCGTGAGGGCATGGCTGGGCCAGGCCCAAAGCGGATAATATTTGTAAGCGAGTGATCTGGGCTATTACAAGTGGTATCAGAGCCAGTACCCAAACCGCTGTGCCAGCTAGGCTGGACCCCAAAGAGGGCTGGGCTTTAAGGGGGTGGAGAGTGTGAGATCCCACTTCAGTTGGAGAGGAGAACGAAGTACGCCTTATAAGGGTGCGGATACCTCTCCCTTACAGACGCATTTTTCATAGCCTAATGCACCGGATCCCATCAGAACTCCGAGGTTAAATGTGCTCGGGTGAGAGTAGTTTTAGGATAGGTGACCTCTTAGGAATGTCTCGGGAAAAGCAAAACCATGAGGGCTTAGCTGGGCTAAGGCCCAAAACGGACAATATCTGTAAGCGGGTGATCTGGGATGTTACCGGATTCCATCAGAACTCTGAGGTTAAATGTGCTTGCGTGAGAGTAGTTCTAGGATGGGTGACCTCCTGGGAAAATCTCAGAAAAAGTAAAACCGTGAGGGCTTGGCTGGGCCAAGGCCCAAAGCGAACAATATCTGTAAGCGAGTGATCTGGAATGTTACAAGTGGTATCAGAGCTAGTACCCGAACCGTTGTGCCTGCTAGGCTAGACCTCAAAGAGGGTTGAGCCCTAAAGGGGGTAGAGAGTGTGAGATCCCACATCGGTTAGAGAGGAGAACGAAGTATGCCTTATAAGGGTACGAATACCTCTCCCTTACAGACGCGTTTTTCATGACCTAATGCACCGGATCCCATCAGAACTCTGAGGTTAAATGTGCTTGGGTGAGAGTAGTTCTAGGATGGCTGACCTCCTGGGAAGGCCTTGGAAAAAGCAAAACCATGAGGGCTGTAGGAAAATTCCGGTGTGTCCATCACATGGACACGGTGCGGAAAACAAAAAATTTTTGTTCCGGGACGTTCCCGAAAGCCAGGATCCATGTGTATATATAAACAGTCAAACCATAACGACCAAA
>JANZXV010024869.1:0-21077 GCA_027576455.1 Erythroxylum roigii | reverse complement strand
CACGAATTAAGAGTCAAAAAGTACATTAACAGCCATGAAAGTGTAGCCAATTTATAAGATAAACTTGGGCTCAATCAGATGGTGTCAGAGATGGAGACCCAATGCGCTTGACATCGAGCTAGGTTCCCTTTCTTATCATTGATTCAAAAAGAATAAACAAGTTAGCAATCCAACCATTCCACATCATTACATGCTTATTTTATAATTTAAAACAAACCTAACTTCGCAACAATTTAAATCTAATTACTAAATGTGCTAATTTAGGGTCATTAGCTTGACCTTGCATCCTTGGAAGCTCAATTAAGATCAATTATGAGTGGCTTGCTTCCACCCTTCTCATTCAACATTAATTTTGTAGCTTATGAGTAAGCTACAAATTGGAAAATGATCAGAAGGACAATATTTATAAAGATGAGAAAACCAATTAATTTCAATAATGTCCCTTTCACTAACAAACTATCAATAAAATATGGAATAACAAAATTCCCTGAATCTTCTATTAAGTCTAATAGTTTGTTTGGTAAAAGGGTGAGCTGCTCTTATTCTTCCTTAGTCACTCCTTTTTCTTCTTCTTCTTTTTCTTCACGAACAGAGACTTTCATAGCTTCTTAAAACTCGATTTCCGTTGTCATTTGTTGGTCTTCCTCATACTCCTTTGAAGATTTGACATCATCAACTCTTATGAATGATATTCTTAGTGGGTAAGGCAGAGGAGGAACGTAGGGAGGGTCCTCATTCTTTTCTTCATCCTTTTTTTACTTCTCTTGGTTCTATAGAGTGAGTTTTAGCTGGTCTATCTATTGGTTATCCTAACTCTTTCCCACTCCTAAGTGTGATAGCCTTAATACTTCGGTGTTGCTCGAAAGACTTCCCATACTTTTTGTAGATAACACATTGGCTAGCTATTCTTGAACCTCTAGGCTGAGAATAGAAGAGGCATGAGTCCTTGTTACTTGGTCAATTTGCTCTTCTAACCTCTTCTGAGCCTCATTCATACTTATGAGCTTGTCCATTATCTTGTCCAGTTTGGAATCATAGTCATTTTATTTATCCTGTTGATATCCACAAGACCCTTGATTTCTAGAATGAATCTCAGTATTGTTAGACCAATGAAAATTTGGGTGGTTAAGCCACCCCAACTGGTATGTGTTGGAATAAGGATTGCTATCTCCCCAACCAACTCGTGCTCCATTAAAGTTGAATTAATCCATGTTGCTATTTTCCCCTAAGAAGCAATCAGCTACGATATAGCTCTCTTATCCATATAACTCATATTCGTGCTGCATTGCTATGACTAGAAAGGAAGAGGTGGCTTTCAGGCTATGCAATTGTTTGGTTAGGTTGTCGGTCTCAGCCTGCAATGTTGTCATTGAATTTGTGGCAATCATTCCTCCTGGTTCCAAAAGGTTATTTGCTGTCTACTTTGTTCTGATATCTAAAGACAACTAATGTATTCCATGTCTTCTAATAAATCGTGTGTTGCTTCAACTTTTTTCCTCATGAATGATCCTCTAATAGCTGTGTCTATGGTGCTCCTTGTGGGTGGATTAAATACAGTGTAGAAGGTTTGTAATAGGAATTCATTGGTTAGGTTATGATGAGGAAAACTCCTTTGGAAATTCTTATACCGCTCCCACGCTTCATATAAAGACCCCCCGTCATTCTGCTAGAAATTGATAATTTTCAGCATTAGTCTTATTGTCTTGTTTAGATGGAAATACTTATATAGAAAAACTCACACCAACTGCTCCCAAGTTGTGATGTTGGATGGGTAGAGAGAATTCAACCAGGCCTTGGTTCGATCCCTAAGTGTAAAGGGAAAGAGCCTCATCTTAACAATATCCTCTAACATCCCAATATATCGGAAGGTGTCACAAATTTCTAAGAAATTAGCTAAATGAGCATTGAGATCCTCATTGGCTAACCTATTATATTTCACATTGGTTCGCAACATGTTTAGCAATGATGGTTTGATCTTAAATGTATCCACTTGCATCGATGGTCGCATAATCCCTTGACGATGGGCATTGAGTTGTGGCATCATGACGTCCATAAGGGTCCGTTGCTCTCCATGATGTATTTCCTTCACCATTGTTCTTTTCATTTCTTTTTAGTGTTCAAATCTTGAGATTCCCCATTGTTGTCTGGTGATATCCGAGTTGATGTGTCATCTATTTTATACCCAACTTCTATTTATTTAACAAAATATGGTGAAAAAGCATTAGACTATAAGAATTAAACTAATCTAAGCCTCCTCAACAATGATGCCAAAAACTTGATCGTGTCGTTTGAGCTTTAAAATTTATAAGCCCTCAAATAATACAAGCGCATAGGTCATAACTGTAGTATAATATATGTCGATCCCCTTTGATTGCAAAATCAATTCACTAGTTTTATGCTCAAAACTGCAAGTATACGGGGTGTAACTTGTAGTAAAGAACAGATATCGATTCCTTAGAGATTGTGCTTAGATGCTACTTAATTCAGGTTGTTTTATTTGAGAATCAATTTTAATAAATATAAAATGAAAATTAAACTAAATCAAACAACTAACAATGAACAAATGATAAAGTAAAAGTGCAGAAACTTGGAATTCAAGATTTAACAATTAGATATCACTTTTTCCCTATCTTATCTCCCTCCTAACTTGTTAATTGAAATTTGTCTCACCTAAGATGTCCTAATGTATTAACTTCCTATATCAAGGTGTAATTAATTGTCCCTAGCCAAATTAAATTTAAATGATTAACCAATCTCTCAATCTACAAAATCAGTCCACCAATTAATTAGTTATAAAGTTATCCAATGGGTAATCAACTAATTAGCCAATATCTCTCTTTAACTAATTAATTAACTTGATGAATGTAGGTCTATAGAGTGCCAATTCTCATTGTACAACCCTACACAATTTACCCAAATCAATTTCTCAACATATTGCAAGGTATAAGCTCAACATTCATCAAAAGCATCATTCATTCAAATCAACAAAGTAGGAGTTCAATAAGTAGTTCAAAAGTAATCTCTACAAATAACTTAGCTACTCATAATGTCATTAACATTCCCAACAACAAGAAAATCCATAATAAAGATGCTAGAAGAGAAAAATGAAATAACTAGATGAAGCAAGCTCCTCCTTTTCTTTGCCCAAATATAGAAAATCTAGAGTTGGTGTGCTCTTTGCCAATTTGGAATGGAAATCTTGATTCTCTACCTCTCTCTATTTTTGGCTCAAAGAGGCAAGTTTCCACGAAACCCTTTTTGGCCCTAGGGATTTGTTCCCTTATGTAGTCACAAGAACCTAAAAATAAGTGAAACCTATGTGTCTCTCTAGGTTAAGGATCCCATGGTCATGGGAATTAGCATGAATGCCACGATCGTGGGTTCTTGTTTTACAACTCCTCCACTTCTCTTCTCCTCTATTGGTCCTAGCTCGATCACAAAGCTGGCCACGTTCCATTCCTACATCAAAATAATCCATTCTTACCTTAAATCAACATCAAACATGAAAAAATAACCATAAAGCTTAAACTAAACAAAAACATACAAAATAAGTCCTAAAACATAACAATAATAACCTATTATGCAAGAAACACATGCCAAATACTTAGAAAAACACACACAAATGCACAACTATCATCTTTCCCATACTTAAATATTTACTTGTCCTCAAGAAAAATCAAACACTACTAATCAATTCAATCACTTCATTTTCACAAAGATCAAAACATGAAATCCCTCAAAGTTTGTCCAACTCAAATGTCAAGCTACTACACATGTCATGACTACTTTTCATTAGTGTACATAAGCAAAATCAACTTATGGCACCTTCATTTAAAGATAAGTATAAGCGTAAAATGAATCTTCCTCATAGTTTCGCTCATTTCTCTCAAGTGTTTGATGGTTAGTGTTTCGCTCAAGCTTCCTATAGGAAACTACACTACCATAAGCTTGCTAATACACCAATTCTCCTATACAATGATTACATGCATAAATAGATCAAAAGGACGTACTTCGGGTTATAATGTGGTAAGGGTTAAGGTGGCTCAAACAAGGTAAAAGGTTTAACACAAGCATTCATAAAGTAATAAGTGAACAAAGGGATAAACACAGATTTTTGAGATACACAAATGTAAATATACTACTACTCTACTTGATGCTACTAAAATGTTCTTCCTTTTTCTTTTTTTTTTCAACAATTGAAGAAACAATGAAGAAAAAGCAACTAAATGCAATATGATCCAAGAGTAAAAGTATCACTCAACTCATCTCGGAAAAAAAGTAGCAAAAATCCCAAACTAATGCATTACTTAATACTTTACTAAGCTTGTGAATGGGTAGGTTAATGGGGTTTTGGGTTTTAAATGTGGGGTGTTTTCACTAAACAAAAGGGTTAAGGCTCAATGGGGGTAGCAAGGAATAATAAAAGGTAGGTCATTTAAGCCAAATATTAACACAAAAAGGGCCTTAATCATCTCTATTAAGCATGCATCCAGTAGACTCAAACCGATTCAAAGCAAGTTCTGAAGGTAATAACCTAAGGAAGCATCACACAAACAAAGAAATAAAATGACTATAGATGGAGTATTTAGGCTCAATCCTTACATTGGCTCAAATGAAAATTCATTATACGTCTCTACACTACCTCATTTCTCAAGTGCCGAATTATAAGTAAGCTTACGCAATTAATCACTTTTCATCACTCAACATGGTTCACTCTCTACTCAAGTAGCTTAATCTGTGTTCAAGCATGCATTCAATCTCATTCTAACTAGCATGACAGAATCTCATGGCAAAACAAATCAAAATAATTCAAGTGTGGTTCCATTGCTAACACAAAACAACAATCTAATATGCCTAAAACATGCATCCTAATTAGCAAAATGCAAACAGTGACTAAAACAAACCAAAACAATGCAATTGACAAAGCAAATGTCACCTCCCCACATTTGAACAACACATCGTCCTTAATGTGACAAGGTAACCATAAAATGAAACTAAAACACAAAACACAACATCAAACAAACAAGCAAGTAAAGCAACTAACAAGGTAAATAAAACAACAAAAAAAGTAAAGGGTAAGAAATCTTTTTGGAGATTGTGGTGGCAAAGGCATAGGGGAAAGGACTTTAATGTTCATCATTCGGATGAACTTGAGGAATTTCTTTTTGATGTACCACTGCTCCTTATGCACTTGTCTCATCAAGGTGCCGAACTCATTAATTTGCAGTGTCATTTATTGATGGTTTTTAACCATTTGGTTGAGGATTTGCTAGAACTTATCGACATCTGCTGCTATGGTTGGTTCATCTTCAATTGCTTCTTCTTGGGGCTCTGGGGGTGCTTGAGAGGATGATAGTTGAGAAGTGGTTGCGCCCTTGCCCTTCCTGTTCTTAATAGTAGTGCACGTTTGAGGATTTCGAAGCTCTATAGAATGGGACACCAAAATTTCAGAGCGTCTCAAATGAGGTATATCAAATATATCTGGTCTAGCTATGCATACACCATCCACATCAAGATTGTAATGCAAAGCCAAAGTAGTAATAATGTAAGCCATTCCAAAATATGAGCTTTTCTTAGTAATGGAACCCACAATAGATCAAAAAATACGATTAGGGGTATTCACTTTAATTTTAATATCCATGCACCAAAGAAAGAAAATTTCCTTAGCCGAACACTTGTTGCTTTCAGTTTTGTTAAAAACAATTAGGCACATAAACTTGTATAGAAGTAAGTGTTCGGTGCTACGAATCAAAGTGTTGGGTGCATTCCTAGAGTCAAAAGTGTTTTCACCCATAAGGATCTTCCAATAGTCACCCATATTAAAATCATCATGGTCATCTAAAAATTTGGTGTCAGATAATTCAAAATTGTACGAACGACACTATAATCCGGCCTATATGCATGGCCACTATCCTAAACCAGAATGTGTCCATTTTAGTATTGGGGCACGTAGTGATGAAAAATTATATAGTAATTATGGGGTATGTCAATACATCATAATGAATTAAACGACCCTAACCAATATTTGCAGCTAATCTTTCAATGTTATCCCTTAGTCCTAGAATTTCTAACAGGTTAAAATCAAAGTACCTAGGAGGCAATAACTCTCTATCCTTAAAATCCCAGAATCTCATACCTTCTTTTTCCAAAAAAATAAGGAATGGGGCATGAAACGTGGTCGCCATATCACGTTTACCTTCTTCGGAGACTTGGAGGCACAGTTGGTCGATTGTTTCCCGGCTATAAGCTTTTTGCAACCATTTGAGAGAGGTTAGCACATTTTGGGGGGGGGGGGGGGGGGGGGAAAAAAAAAAAACAAAACCGTGGTTTTTTGAGTGGGTAATGTGAAATAAGTGTTAAGAGAGTAAATAATGATGGAAAAGTGGAGAAAACACCAAGATTTGGGGAAAAGATGAAGGATTTGTGAGGTTTGGGTGAGTGGGTGTCGGTTTTAGAGTGAGAGAATGTGAGAAGATAAAGAAAGAAGAAAAAAAGGAGGGATCTTTAAAATCCTTCAATTGGGGATCCCACAATTGTGGGAATCCCTGTGCTTCCCACGATCGTGGGTTAAGGCTTCAGAAACTTTCCAAAGAGCCTTCCCACGTTTGTAGGAAACAGACCCATTCCCACGATTATGGGCACTGTACAGACACCCTATCTTGATTTCCCAAAATTTTAGCCCTCTTTCAAGCTTAGCATGCATTCCTAACATTCAAGCAACCTGTAAACACATTAAAATCACCCAACCAATAAGAAATTTGAGAGGAAACAAGTTAAAACTCAAACAAAATCCAATTAAACACCAAGAAATCATAGCAAACTCAAACAAAAAATAATCAAAATCAAACAAATCAATCAAAGAAGTAAACAAAAATAAGCAAAACAAAGGTAAACATACTAAGTTAAGGTCATTAGCTTGACCATTCCACATGCATTCATGAAAGGGTGGAAGAAAGGAAAGAGACGACTTCCCTTTCTTGTGATTATGTCCCTCCATAGTATAGCTTGCATCTATGCCCATTGTGTTAAGTCAAGATGACTTTACGTTTAATAATTTTGATGACAAACAAAAAAGCAGACGAATGAAATGCAGACTTCCAAGTAGAAAGCAGACGCTAGAAGCAGACGCTAGAAAGTAGACGCAAGAAAGCAGACGCTAGAAAGAAGACGTTAGAAAGCAGACGCTAGAAAAGCAGACACTAAGAAGCAGACAGAAGCATCAGTTTGAGTTAGTTACAGAACTCAACTGAATAACTATTTCTTTAAAGAATCAAGAAGCAGTTATCAAGAAGCAGTTGAAGACAAAGACTATAAATAAGAGTCGAAGTCGAAGACTGCTAGACTACTGAAAACCATTACAAGAGCTTAGCAATTATTGCGAGAAATCTCTGTGCAAAAAAAATTGAGAGCCATTGCCTTAGTATAAAAAAGGCTCGAAATATTTTAAGTGATACAGATAGCCTGAAGAGGCTAATAGTAAAAGAATACTGATTGTATAGAGACCTGAAGAGGCTCAGAGAAAAAGAATACTTGTAAAAGTTTGAGAGATAGTAAAATCTCATAAAGACATCTGAGGACTGGACGTAGCCCACGATTTGGGGTGAACTAGTATAAAAATTACTGTTTCGAAATCTCTCAACTCTTTCTCTCTCTTAATCTTGATTTTCAATATTATTGTTTCATACTAGTTTTAGAAAATCCTTTAGAAATGAATAAGTTCCGGTTAATCGAAAGAAGTTTTTAAAAAAGGGGTTAACGAAAAACTTACTACAATTCAACCCCCCCTTCTTATGCCTTTATATATCATTATTAGGTACTGTATTAACGTATGATTCACTTCAGGTTGTGCACGATCATGACAGAGGTTGAACCAAGTGAAGCATGGTTATGATAGAGGCTAAACCAAGTGAAGCACGGTCGTGACTTAAAGAGCACGATCATGATAAGAGATTTCTAGGTGCAACTTTTTTTTGTATCTTTTAAGGTTTGGGATTATGTTGGAACCAAATTAAGTGGGAAAATCCTAGAAACAACCCTAAAACCTTAATGCATTATTTAAGAATAAGAAAAACACAAAAAAAATGCAGCAATCATCTGTCAAAATGAATCAAAATGGAGAGATCAAGAAGAGCATCTAGAAATTCTAGCATTCCATATTAAGGCATCAAACAATTTTTTCTCTTTTCATTTTTTTCATTATCCTTTACGTATAATATCATTTCTAAGATGTTTATCATATCTATGAAGTTCTAAACTCAGATTAGGAATTGTTCTAGATTTATTTTGTAAACTTCTTTATTATTGAATTCATTATATTTCTGGATGTTTGTGATAATTGTTCATACATAAACAACTTAAGAGAGTGAGTTAAAGTAATAAGTGTTAGATTGTACTTAATAGACCCATAATTATCAAATTAATGATCAATCAAAGGGACATCTTGGTTTTGAAATTGATTATCTAATAGATAACTTCAGATCTAATTGGAGATGTTAAGAATAGTTTTGTGAATCGAGAGTGCAAAATTAGAAATTTCAAATTCAATTAAGGTTAATTGATTAGATCTTGAGAGAAAGTAATCAATACCTTAGGAAATCTAGGATCAAACACGTAAATTAATTCAACAAGACTAAGAAAACGAAATAGAGAAAGAATAGTTCCTAAATATTCATCTTGATCAATCTCAATTTTTGTTGGCAACTCACTATTGCATGATTGTTTTGTTTTATTATTTGTTTTAAATTTTGTAATTTAATTTTATTCAAATTAATTTTTTGTTATCTTAGACAAAGTTAGGTTCAACTTGTTAGTTATTACATAATCATCATGAGAACGATAACCTCTTATACTACAAGATACAACCTATATATTTATAGGTATTGAGAGTTTTATTATCAGATATAAAACTTGCTTAACAAGTTTTTGGCACTGTTGTAAGGGATTTTAGCATTAAGACAATTTGAATTCCTTTGATTTAATGAATTGTTACCCTTTTTTGTAGGATTGAGGTACCCAATCCAAAGAAATAAAAAAAGGAGAAAAGTTTAGACGCAATGTAGAAGACACATCAATATAGAAACCATAAGGGAAGAATGAGGAATCTGAAGAGTTAAACGATAAGAAGAGATAGAAAAAATGATGGTGGAGGAAATTCATAATAGAGAGAAAACGACCCTTATAGACTTCATGAGGCCATGGTTCAATGCCAATTATCAAGGAAGTACATGACCATTAGTGCAAACAACATATGACATATTAAAAGAGATGGAAAATAATAGCTGTCCTTGGACATCGAAATGAAGTAGACAACAATCAACCTTCTCGGATCTAAAAGGAATGATTGCAATAGATTCAGTGATGCATTACAGGCTAAGATCACCAACCAAATCAAGCAATTAAGCAGCCTAATAACCACCTCTTTCTCTCCATTCAAAGCAATTCAGCATGGATGTGAACTATGTAGACAAGAGCCATATCACAGCTGATTACTTCCTAGTGAAAAATAACATTGTGCAGTAGTCCACTTCAATGAAGCACAATGTGGTCTAGGAGATAATAATCCTTATTTGAACACATACAATCCTAGGTAGCAGAACCACCTGAATTTCTTTTGGTCTAACAATGCAGAGACTTAAATAGGAACTCAAGGCTCACCAAGATTTCAGCAAGATAAGTCCCTTGTAAATGATTCAAAATTGGATAGGCTCATGAGTCTAGAAGGAAAATTCGAGCAAGTAGTGAAAGATCATGCCTCTTCTATTCACAACCTAGAGGTTCAAGTGGGTAAGCTTGGCAGTGAATTTTCTACAAGAGGTGTGGGAAGCCTTATGAGCAACATGGAAGTAAATTCAAGAGAGTACTTTAAGTTTATCACACTTGTGAGTAGGAAAGAGCTAGAAGAACCAGCAAGAAAAAAAGAGCTAAACTTCGCCTTGTAGAAGACCAAGATAAGAACAAAAAGGATGGAGAAGAATGAGGACCCTCCCTATGTTCCTCCTCTTCCATATCCACCAAGATTACCATTCTCATAAAGAATTTAGAAGAACAAATTGGATATACAATTTGTAATGTTCGTAGAAAAGTTGAAGAAATTACAAATTATAACCTTTGTGGAAGCTTTAAAGAGTATACCCACGTACGCAAAGTTTCTTAAAGACATATTATCAAACAAGCAAACTTGGGATGACAATCAATAACTTCCATGATAGAAAGCTATAGCTCCATAATTACCAACTATATACCCTCACAGTTGAAAGAACAAGGAAGTTTTACTATAACCTGTGTAGTTAGTAATTTAGATTTATTAAATGTTTATTTGACTTAGGTTCAAGTATTAATCTTATGCCTTTGACAATTTTCAAGAAATTGGGTCTAGGTAATGTGAAGCCAACTTCTGTTATTATTCAGCTGGTTGATTAGTAGATAAAGAAATTGTTTGGCGTGGTGGAGGATATGCTTGCAAAAGTGGAGAAGTTTATCATTCCCGTGGATTTCATTATGCTAGATTTTGAAAAGGATCAAAACTGGCTACTAATTCTTGGTATACCTTTTTTGAACACTGGAAGAGCTTTGGTAGATGTCCATGAAGACAACCTTATCCTTCAGATTGGCGATGAATAGGTCAAATTCAATATGAATAAGGTATTAAAGAATCCAAACGAGGGTAGCTTATTTATGAGAATTGATGTAGTCGAATATTTAAACCAAGAGAAAGATGAACAAATGACAGTTGATATAGAGCTTGAAGAATATAAGGAAGTCTCTATTCAAGAAGTAGACGAAAAAGAGGGGGAGAGGGTGACTGGGGAAGAAGAAGAGCATATCACCTTCTTACAAGACAAGTTGTCATATTCAATTGAAGATTCAAGGAGTTTCATTATTTTCCATTTTATTAGCAGTTTGTTACTAAAAAGGGCATTACTAAACTTACTTGGATTTCTTAGTTTTATCAATTATGTCCTTATTATAATGCAATATGTAGCTTATTTATAGGCTACTAAACTGAAATTAGGCAAAATAGGTAGAAGTACGCCGCTCATAATAGACCCAGGTTGAGCGTAAATGAGAAGAGTACGTCAAGCTAATGATGTGAAAGAAGAGCTATTTGGGAGGCAACCTAAAACACAAGATTCTTCATTTATTATAATTTTTTATTTTTATTTCAATTTATTTTATTAATATTTTTTTATTTTGTAAGGAGTGAATTGTTAGAATTTTATGGCACAGAGTGTCTCTAGATTCCATCACTAGCACCCTCACCACTAACACACTATAAGTATTCTTGCTTTAACTTTTTCTATGTTTCTATTCATCTTTATTTGTATTTTTTGCTCTTCACATTGAGGACAATGTGTTATTTAACTGCATGGATGTATATTCAATTGCATATCATGTGTATAAATTTTGCATTTATATCAATTGTGTGTGAATCTTACAATTGAGTTAGTTTTTGATTAGGTTGACATAGTGTGAATATTTTGTGCATAATGTGTCCATCGTGTGAATGTGTCAATGACAAGAATTGAATGGAATTAGTTTAGATTTGAACATGGTCATTTAAATTTGTAAAGGCATAGTCACTTATGAATTTTATGTTTTAAATGTCTTTGAGATGAATATATGTGTTAATTAGAATATGACATTATTCTTTCACTTTATGACTTTTGTTCATATACATTTATAATTATAGTCAATTGAATTGGTTAGCATTATTAGTACCCTTTCATGAGAATAGTTGACTAAGAAGAACTGAGCTAGGCTATGAAAATAAAAATAAAAATAAAAACAAATTTAAATTTAAATTTAAATTCAAATTCAAATTCAAATAAATTCCTATTATGTTGGACCTCAAATTTAAATTTAAATAAATTCCTATTATGTTAGAACTTTTTAAGAAAATTGAGTTAAGAATAGAGCTGGTAGCCAGTTGAGATTTGTGATATGGCTGAATAACCGGGGGCATTCATAACAAAATGTTTATCTTCATGTCAAAATGCTAGAATGACATTCCAACTAAACTAAATAAAAAACGTAATCAAATTGAGTAACTGGGGGACATTTATGACAAGGCATTTGCCTTCGCATTCAAAGACTAAGTTATCTTTAAAGAAAAAAAATGGTGTTATAATAAATAAAACCTATTGATATTTTACAAATAGCAAGAATTTTCATGAAATGTTACTTAATGATTGTTGTCTTTTTGATTGATCACTAATCATATATACATGCTTACAAGTACCATAGGTGTATGAATAGGGTGTTAATATTCTGATTGATATGTATATTCAAATCAACACACTTAAACATAAAAGGATTAAGTTAAACATGAAAGGAATAAGTTAGTATGTTGAAATATTTTGAGTGATTGGTGTTTAAGGTTAAGTTAATTTTATAAGCTTTAAAGCCATTGTATCATTATTATATTGTTGCATGATTGTGTTATTATTTTTTTGTATTTTGTATGTTTTTTGTATTTAGTTTTTCTTAAAGACAATCAAAGGTTTAAGTGTGGAGATGTTGATAGATGTAGATTATACAATGTTTTGCTAGATGTTTAAGTGTATTTTAAAGTATTTCTTAGATGATTATAATGTGTATAAGCTTAGAATTATGTTATTGTTAATGCTTGTATGTATTCTAAGTGTTTGTTTGGTTTATGGCAAGAATTGAATCTTAATTTTATGTTTTGAGAGTTGTTTGATGTGGTTGTGAGTGTTGGAAATCAGGAAATTGAAGAATGAAGAAGATATAGGAAGCTTGAAGGTGTCTTGATCGAGCTACCAAGTGAAGCACAATTGTGACTCAAATAGCATGATCATGACAAGAAATTTTCAGGCGTGATTTTTTTGTTTCTTTTAAGGTTTGGAGCTATTTTTAGAACCAAATTAAGTGGAGAAACCCTATAAACAACCCTAAAACCTTAATACATTATTTAAGAACAAGCAAAAAACAAAAAAATGTAGCAACCATTCATTAAAGTGAATCAAAGTTGAGAGATCAAAAAGAGCATTAGGAAATCCCAACATTCCAGATGAACATGTCAAATAGTTTTTTCTCTTTTCCTTTTTGCTTATTTCACTATCCTTCATGTGTAATATGATTTTTGAGATGTTTACCATGTCTACGTAGTTCTAAACTCATATTAAGAATGATTTTAGATTTATTTTGTGAACTTATTTATTGTTGAATTTAATATATTTCTAGATGTTTGTGATAATTGTTCGTGATAATTGTTCTTGCATAAACTTGACAACAAATCAAGAGAGTGAGTCAAAGTAATTAATGTTAGGTTGGACAATAAGAGTTGGCAATTTAATAAACCCATAATTATCAAATTAACAATAAATCAAAGAGAGATCTTGGTTGTGAAATTGATTATCTAATAGAAAACTGCAAATCTAATTGAAGACGCTAGGAATAGTTTTATGAATCAAGAGATTGCAAATCTAGAAATTTTGAATTCAATTAGGGTTAATTGTTAGATCTTGAGAAAGAGTAATGAATTCCTTAGGAAATCTTAGATCAAAAGCACAAATTGATTAAACAAGACTAAGGAAATGAAATAGAGAAAGAATAATTCCTAAATATTCAATCTTGATTAATCTCAATTTTTATTAATAGCTTATTTGTTAATTGTTTGATTGTTTCATTTTATTTTTCCGAAATTTTTTTATTTAATTTTATTCAAACTAATTCTGTGTTACCTTAACAAAGTTAGTTTCAAATTGTTAGCTATTGTATAATTCTCATAAGAATGATAATCTCTTATACTATAAGATACAATCCATATATTTGTAGATATTGAGATTTCTATTATTACATAGTGAGAACCAGGTGTATCTCATACTATACATTGCCTTGAGAAGTTGAAATTATATCATGTTTTGGAAGTCCTATGTGTAATACCATTTTTCGATTGTGAAGATGGTGAAGAACTCTAAAGCAAGTTCTTTGTATGTAGGCTCCTCAATCACAAAGAAGCGACCCCATCCTCTAACACCAACGAGCTCTTAGGCTTTTTAAGCAAGTTTAATGTATTCTAAACACACCCATTCGATGGTACTGCATTATATAGGTCAGTGCTGTGAAATACAATATGGGATGTTATAGAAATTAACAATTGATAGGGAAAAAGCTTACGGTTTTGAATCGCTTTCAATAGTTTAAATACAAGAGTTACACAAACTAAATCCTATTTACTCGAGGATAAAATTGAATTCAAATCTCCCTAATTACTAGCTAATAATATGTACAGATTGTTACAATCTTAACAGCTAGAAGATATGTCAAATCTCCCTAATTACTGGCTAATAATATGTACAGATTGATATGGTGAATGCATAATATAAGCAAGTCATATGATGCATCTATACGCCCCCCTCAAACTTGCAGTTGGAAGCAACTCCGAGCTTGAATAAGTAATGTTGAAAAAAGGACTTTGCCAAGGGTTTGGTGAGAATATTAGCGAGTTGATCATGGGCATGAACATGAACAACTTTGATTTCATTGAGTTGAACTTTGTTGCGAACATAGTGAAAATCAACTGCGACATGTTTCATTCTCGAGTTAATTGACGAATTTTTGTTGAGATATGTGACACCAACATTGTCACAGTAAACCATCGGTGCACTAGATCGAAAGATACGAAGCTCTGCAAGCAAATTTTGAACCCAGCAAACCTCAGAAACAGAATTTGCAACAGCTTTAAACTCGGCTTCTGTGGAGGACCGAGCAATGGTCTATTGCTTCTTAGAAGACCAGCTCACCGGACTTGCACCAAGAAAGAGAATCTGGCCTGAACTTGAGAGTCAGCCATCAGGATCCCCTACCCAATCGGCATCAACATACATAGACAACACAGTGCTAGTCGTCCGGCGCAATTGCAATCCAAGTCTTGAAGTGCCGCGTAAATAACGGAGAACACGTTTGAGAGCCTTCCAATGCAGCTCGGATGGTCTATGCATAAATTGAGACAATTTATTGACTGCAAAATTAATGTCAGGTCTCGTGAAAGACAAGTACTATAATTTCTCAAGAACATAACGATATCGAGTGGCATCAAAAGAAGGAGCTCCATCGTGTAATGTGAGAACCTCGGAGCTACTCATCGGTGTCGGTGCAGCATTACATTCATGCATATTTTCAGCTGCCAAGAGTTCATCAATATAACCAGTTTGAGCCAAAAACAAACTATGTTCATTTCGAGCTACCTCAACTCCCAAAAAAAATAAAGCGGACCCAAATCCTTGATAGAAAATCGACTATGAAGAGAGGCAATAACCCTTGCAACGGCGGACTCATGACTGCCAGTAAGTATAATGTCATCAACATAGACCAAAGCAAAGAGCTGAACCAAACCATGGCTGAACATAAAGAGCGATGGATCTGATTTTGATTTTTGAAAACCAAGACTGTGCAAATAATTCGTTAAAGCCAAGTACCATGCCAATGGAGCTTGTTTGAGTCCGTAAATTGCTTTCCGAAGACGACAAACATGATTTGGGGCTGCTGGTGCTTCGAAACCTTGTGGTTGAGACATGTATACCTCTTCTTGGAGGTCTCCTTGCAAGAACGCATTGTTGACATCAAGTTGCCTTATCACCCAATTCCTTGTGACAGCAATTGTGAGTACAACCCGAACCGTTGTTTGCTTTACAACTGGACTAAAGGTAGAGTGATAATCTATTCCCGATCTTTGAGTGAACCCCTTCGCAACCAGCCGTGCCTTGTACCTATCAATCGTTCCATCCGGTTTGCGTTTGATCCTGAAAATCCACTTATAAGCAACAACATTTTTTTAACATCCCGGGGAACTAATTCCCAAGTATTAGTTCGAATTAATGCATCATACTCTTCTTTCATAGCATCCCTCCACTCTTTGGATTTTGGGCTTGTTTGACAGTAGTTGGGACAACATCAGGGAAGGAGGTGGCAACATAATTAAATTTTGGCTTCGGTTTAAATATATTATTTTGGGACCTGGTGATAACACGATTGATTGTAGGGGTAGGATTAGGAACTGGTTGAGGGACAGTTTCAGGAGGCATGGGATGTAGGCTTTCGGGTTGAGTAGCGTCAGTGTTGGTGGGTTGGGTAGTGTGAGTGATGGTGGCTACCTGTAGGGGTGGGATAGGGCTCTCGGGTTGAACAATGGTATGTGTACTGGAACTAACAATAGGCAAAGAAATGGTAGATTCGGGAAGAGAATTACCTAGAATAGACGAGGATTGCATTGGATCAGCACCAGAGTCGATGGCTTGTTGAGGTGTCGAAGATCGAGCCGGAGAGGTAACAGCTGTGGCGGATGGAACAAGGATCGGCGGAAGCAGCTCATGGGGAGGCTGAGGTATAGTGGATTGTCGATCAAGGCTGACAATAGGGAATATATCCCGTACAACATTTGTTCTCGGCAGTAAGGATTTGAACCGTGATTTGTACGAAAATTCAGTTTCGACAAAGACTACGTCTCGAGACAAGTACAGCTTGTTGATCATGGGATCATAATAGATGTGGCAATGATGATTGAGAGACACACCTAGATAGACACAGGGTGTTGATTTCGGGTCGAGTTTATGATTCTGATACGGTTTTAGCCAAGGATAACATAGACATCCGAAACTTTTCAAAGTTGCATAGGCTGGTTGTTTGGCGAATAGCTTTTCATAAGGAGATTGATAGCGCAGCAATGGTGTGGGAAGCCGATTGATAAGATATACGGCATAATGACAGGCAAAAGACCATAAGGAGGTGGGCAATTCGGCTTGGGAGAGCAAGGTTTTTGCGGTTTCGACAATGTGACGGTGATGACGCTCGACTATAGCTACTCGTTGTGGCGTGTAGGGGGGACTAACAAGGTGTTCGATGCCATTAGCGGAAAGATATGAATCAAGAATTTTGTATTCAGTGCCACCATCAGTGTAGAACGACAAAATATGAGAAGAAAAATGCTTTTCAAGGATTGGTTTCAAGGATTGAAAAATATCTTTGACTTCACTCTTTTTTGTCATGGTATAAATCCAAGTGTACTTGGTATATTGATCGACAAAGATGCAATAATACAATTTTTTACCAATGGAAAGCACTAGTGAGGGACCTCAAAGATTGCTAAACACAGTTTGCAAAGGTTTTGTACTGGATAAAGTAAATTCTTTAAAGGGCTATCTATGTGATTTTTTGCACTGACAAGAATTACAAGACGTAAAATTCTCGTTATTCGAAACAGGCAAAGAAAACTTGCTGCAAAAATAGTTCAAAAACTTTAAATGAGGATGACCTAATCTATGGTGCCAGACATCAAGAGGGGTGGTTTTGGTGGCGGTAAGGGCTTGAGGTGGTGGTTGCTTTGGTTGAGGCCATACGTACAAGCCATCTTTACTCCGTCCGTGCACTAATGGTATCCTCGTTTTGAGATCCTTAACACAAAAAAAGGTAGGAAAAAATTCAATAGAGGCCTTGCTATCATGACAAAATTGAGAAACTGAAATAAGATTACGTTTCATATCAGGTGCACAAAGAGTATTAGGAAGTGTGAAAGAAGCATTAGATGCAATTAATTGAGTAGTGTTAGAATGTGTAATTGGGATTTTCATACCATTCCCAACTGTAATACCGTCATTGCCATAATAACGAGGCATACCGTGCGGTTCAGATGTCATGTGATGGGAAGCTCCAGAGTTAACCAACCAAGAATCAGGATGCGGCGAGTGAACCATGGCATAATTAGCTTTGGCTTCATAATGATTGTGAGACATAGATCGGCACACATCAGCCTCATGACCAATTTTCTTGCACAACTGGCATCGAACCGAATCATTAGCACCTTTGCGTCCATTGTTGGAACGATTGTTGCCACGCCAAATTGTGTTTGATACCGATCATTTGGACGCCAAGATTGGGAATTGCGTCTATTGTTTCTGGGCTGATAGTTGTTATTGGATGGCGTAGTGCGTTGAGCAACATTAGCAGTAATAGTGGTTGCCGGTTTCTTAGATTCTTCATGTTGAAGAAAAGCTTCTTAATCCATCAACTTGTCATACAGATCCTCATACGAAATGGTAGTATCTCGAGCTCGAATAGCGGCTGAGATCTCACGATATTCTGATCCGAGATCACGCAAGATTTGGACAATCAACTCCTCATTAGCAAGAGGTGCACCAGCTTGTGCAAGTTCATTGGCTAAGGCTCGAATACGATGAAGGTAGTCAGACATTGTCTGAGTGTCTTTGGTGAGCCGTGAAAGCTGATCACGGAGACTGAAAAGCCTTGATTGAGACTTGTTTGCATACGTGGTATGAAGAGCTTCCCAGGCACGCTGAGAAGAACGAGCATTGGTAACTGTTGGAGCAATATTTGGGTCGATGGACGCCATGATTGCATTATGGATTAGCTGGTCTTGACGGAACCATAAATTGTAGGCTGGATTGGGGTTACTGGTCTCGCCGATGGTGCGAGAGGGAACTGCCTTGGTGCCATCGAGATCGCCAAAAAGATCGTGCCCATGCATAAGCATAGACACTCGAGCCTTCCAAGTTGAGAAGTTAACACTTCCGGAGAGCTTAATCGAGAGTTGAGACGCCGGATTAAATTGTATGATTGGGCTGGTGACATTGTTGGTGTCTCCATTGATGGTTGCGTCAGTCCTTGTGATAGGAAAAAAAATTTGGTATTGCTCTGCTAGAGTAAAAATAGCTCTGATACCATATAGAAATTAACAATTGATAGGGAAAAAGCTTACGGTATTGAACCGCTTTCAATAGTTTAAATACAAGAGTTACACAAACTAAATCCTATTTACTCGAGGATAAAATTGAATTCAAATCTCCCTAATTACTGGCTAATAATATGTACAAATTGTTACAATCTTAACAGCTAGAAGATATGTCAAATCTCCCTAATTACTGGCTAATAATGTGTACAGATTGATATGGTCAATGCATAATATAAGCAAGTCACGTGATGCATCTATAGATGTGTGGCAAGAATATGGTGTACGCAGACGTCGACTGTCAGGGTGGTTGTTGTGAACTCTCTCACTTTGCTAACTTTTCCTCAGCATCTCCTTTTCTTGTCTTTGTTTCAGTGCATTTAATCTTTTTATCATTATCGCCTGAAATGTGAAACTAACATAAATTGCTAAAATAAGGATAATATATATATTAAACAAACACCAAAATAATATCTTATGATCAATTAGTTATAGATTAATAATAAAAATATAAATAAATCCAATTAACCGTAAATTAATTTATAATAATCACAATTGTGATGGAATTAACACCAAAGCATTCAAATTAATCACTAAAAATACCCTTATATATCAATTAATCATAAAAATCATAATTAAATTATGGGTTAATTACAAAAAAATCCCAAACTTTGCTTGATTTTGCAATTATAACCTAAACTTTAAAAGTGACAATTAAATACTTAAACTTTTAATTGTTTTCAATTTTAACCCGACATTAGTGTCTCTATTAAGTTTGCTTGTAACATGTCGTTATCCCATGTTAAAGGTTAGAACCTTAAAATTGTGTACGTGAGAGATTATTGAGAAGTTAGAAAGTGCATTTTATGCTCATGCATATTATAACAAACACACATGTGAATATTAATTCTTGTACACGTTAAAGTGATTGTATATGCATTCATTGATATTTTCTGGGTATAATTGATTTATAAATATGATTATATTGAGAATTGTGGATTTTATTTATTGAAAAATTGATTTGGAGAGCATAATTATTGATTTATAATTTTTAGTGGAATTTGGAATATTTTCTAAAATTATGAGTATTTTTGGACTAGGAAAAATACCAAGTAGCAAGACAATTGATAAGTAGCAGTAGAAATAAGAGTCAAATGGCAGAAGAAACTTTTATAAATGACTTTGGGATTTATTGACAAGTTTCATTGAAAATTGGGTGACAATTGGAGTTGATTGGATTAGTTAAATAAGAGAACATAGTTTAAACCTATAGAGATTGAACATGTGGCAAGTTGTCACTTGCCAAGCCATGTCTTTCTTGTCATTTGCCAAGCCATGTCTTTATCCCACGATTTTCTTAATTACTTTGAAGATCATTAAATTGTCTTGAATTTTCTTCCTTCTTCTTCTTCTTCTTCACTATTCTTCTCACCAATCTTCTTTCAAGTTGAACCTAGCTCACCAATCTCATCGTTGTCAGTTGTCAGTTGTCAGTTGTCAGTTGTCAGTTATCAGTTAGAAACTACGAAATCTGCTTTCATTATGGCAGTTGTCAGTTGGCAGTGGCAGTGGAGCCAATGGACTTCTAAAGGTATGTTTAGTTGGGTTATATTAATGGAATACAATAAATGTAATATTATTCTATGGTTTATGAGGATAATTTATAATAAAATGAATGAAATGAAATTGAAGAGGAGGATTTCATATTACATCTCATTCTATCATAATCAATAAAAATAAAAAATCTCCGATTTAGGGAGTTTAGGATGAAATATAAAATGATAAACAACTTTACACTATATTATATTATAAACCCTTCATTCAAACAACATTTCACTATATTACATTATAAACGCTTCTATGTCTCTCAAACAACATTTTTCTAATATTACATCCATTTATATTTCATTCCATTAAAAATTTTACGTCCTATCAAACATAATCTAAGATAACGTCTTAGTTATGATCATGGTGAATGGATACTCATTCTTTATTTGTTGTTATTATATTTGTTCTCTCTTCTTAGCAACTCTCTATTATTCAAAGTACAGTTTCATAACAGACAGCGTTGTACCTGTAAAAAAATTGATACCAAACAAAAAGCTTTTGCACCAAATTTTGGTTTTTGTTAATATTGACTTTTTATGTGAAAATTGATACCAAAAAAAAAGCTTTTGCACCAAAATTTAGTTTTTGTTAATATTGCTAAAAATCGGAATATTGTTATAATATCGGTAAAATATTAGTCAAAATTTAAAATTTTAAAAATTTTAGGATAAAATTTAAATTTTAAAATTTCACATATATTAGATAATGATTACTTATGCATAAAAAAGATGAAATTGTCGAAAATTTATTTAATAAATAATAAAAA
>JANZXV010022370.1:0-21168 GCA_027576455.1 Erythroxylum roigii | reverse complement strand
TTTTCATCTTATTTATTATATTCCGGTTTGATAGCGATTCACTACCGGTTGAACCTCTAAACCTTAAACCTTTCCTTCGACTGGTTCGATGTTCGGTCTGATTTTTAAAACATTGGCTCGATCTTTACAGCTGTTGGCCTTCTTAGGTTTGGCATTCTATTTGAAGACGGAGAAGGCTCCTTTTCATTAGCACTTTTAGGCTACGAGGAAGGCAATGGAGCCCATGCGATGGCGAAGGCGCTTGCTCTTCGGCAGTGTTTGTTATTTGCTCGTGATGGCATGTTACGAGCAGGTTCTATTTTTACTGATAGTCAACTTCTTATCCTTGCTTTGAACTCCAGGTCTTTGGATTTTCCTATTTTGGTCTTATAATTTCATACTGTAAGGATATTTTATGCACTAGGGACAATATCTCTGTTTCTTGGATTAGGCGTTCGGGGAATAGGGGCGCCGGCCCACTCTCTTGCTCGGGCGTCTGTTCTCCATAGTCGCTTTCAAGTGTGGGTTGATATGCTTGACTGTATCTTGGATCATTATTCCTCGAGATAATAGCTATTCTCTCTTTTCAAAAAAGAAAATCATAAATCTATAAATATAGTAAAAAGAGGATAACAGGAACAAATTATTTTAACCAAAGTTCAGATGCTCAAAAGTGTCATTTAATGAAGTATCAATTCAGACGAATAATCTGATTCCCGCAAATTTAAAAACAGAAAACAAACAAACCGAAAAAGGCCAAAGCTTTTCAATGATTCCTGCAGGAAAAGACAAAAAAGCCTCTAAGTACGGAAGAAAAGGGAAATATAATTGCCCCTGAGAGGAACAGGTGGTATTAGAAAAGGGAAAGTCCGTTCTCTTTGGAAGTGCAATGGTTTTCCAACTTAGACCACCGAAGTTCCCGATAGAAATTCACTGAAAGAGAGAGCTAAGCTAATGGAAGAAACTAACATCCAAAAGACAAAGAGAAAGTTTATTACCTTCTTTTAATAACTTCCTTCTCCTTTTTCTCTCATTCCCTCCCAAACAAAAGGTACGTTTCCCATTCTGTTACTCTTCCTTTTTCACTAGTCTCCGATCATTAGATTGTGATATGAGGTGTTTCATCCCTTCATGCACCACGATTCTTTCTGTAATGCATCAGATTTTTCTTTATCAGTGCGTTTCTTTATTAGTCAATGTTATGGATTGTAGAATGCGGTTCTGGTGACTGATGGCATATATATATTGCAGAGCATGAGCATGAGCATGAGCATGAGCGTGGCGGTTTAACCGATCAAAAGGTGTGAGATGTGATGTCGTGATCTGGTGGATCCAAGGATGACTGCCAACAAGAATACGGAATCTTCTCAGGTACATTTCGTGTTTGCGATTTTCGACTGGTTTTTTTGCATGTTTTCTATTTTTTTCCTCAATGCGTGCGTTGATTACGTCTGGAGTTTTGTGTATTTTGTTGCTCGATCTCGATATCGGTTTCTGCCATTGTGTAGGGAGATGGTGGCGGTGGACCTCCACCCCCTCCGCATTCGGGGCAGACCGATCAGCTGGAGTCTCGGAATAGCAATATGGTAATCAAATTTGCGACTTGGAATCTTCTAACCCTTGTTTTATCTTTTTTTATCCAAGTATTGTAACGGTCAAATGTGGGGGTCATCATTGATAATGGAGTCATTAAGTATATAATAACAGGAAAAAGTTATAAGACCATCATTATGGTCACTTTTGGCAATGTATTGATCCATTCGACTTTTGCGAGTTTGTTCGGAATGTGCTGGCTTCATATGACGCATTATGAAATACTATATTTTGATGGTAGATAAAGGATACCTGACAGTGATGTGTAATGTCGATTATGGTTTGTAAGGCTTATTACTTCACGTGGCTAGTATTTGTCGCCTATACTATTTGTTAGTTTTTGCCGTTAAATGTTCTGGACACTTGTAGTTTGATCAAGTATAATCTGTCTCGCAGGTTTTCAAGAGTGGGCCTCTTTTCCTATCATCCAAAGGTATACACCTTCATTGCGTTGGTTTGATATTTCTTCTTACAGTGAGTGATAAGCGGGCTGGAACTGATCACACGAGCCTTAAATGCTCTTGCATTGAGTTTATCTGCAATAATGCAGCCATTGTGACTCAGTTTTTAGAATCAGTCACTACTCGTTAGAAACTAATTTACTGGTTTTGGTAACTTAGGGATTGGATGGACATCCTGGAAAAAGAGGTGGTTTATTTTAACACAAACTTCACTTGTTTTCTTCAGAAGTGATCCGGTACGTAGTATGAATGTGTACTTATTGAGGATGGCCAACTTATACTAGGGGTTTCCTGTTAACTTTTATGAATCATTGAGGTTTTATTAGGGTTGCTTTTCAGAATGCTGTTCCTCAGAAGGGGAGTGAAGTGAATTTAACCCTTGGTGGCATTGACCTCAACAATTCAGGCAGGTTGGCTTGCTTTTTCAGATTGGACTTCATTATTTCCCAACTCTATTATCACGATTGCCAATGTTGCGGTTTTTGTTCTACTTTACTAACTTTGGAGTGCTTTTGCATAATCTCTAGTGTTGTCGTTAAAGCAGATAAAAAGCTCCTGACTGTTCTATTTCCTGATGGTCGTGATGGAAGAACTTTCACTCTTAAGGTGGTTTTTTTAGTTCTTCTTTAAAAAAATGTTCCTTCTGATATTGTGTTTGATAGCATTATTACACACTTCTCTCCGTATAGTCTTCTAATTTGTGAAAGGGATGAACCTGAGACAAGTCAGCTCAAAATTTAGAATTGTCTCTGTTAGTTTGATAAAGGTAGAGTTTCCGCAGTCATGTTGCTTGAATTTTCTTTACAAAGTGTTCATTTTTCTACCTTTATATTTCTTTGAAAGGATGTGCAAGAATTTCTTTGACAAAACGAAAGAAATTAGAGGCTTGACATGGTCTGGAGTTAAGAATTACATACTGATTGTATTTGTTCATGTCTGAGCTCCCAAGTTTCCATGCTTTGCTCATTGAAGAAACAAAACTAAATAATTTAGGATTTGAGTTTGTCTTCATTATGACACAAAAACGCTAAGTTGAGTATTGCTAAGCATAGTTTTCAATGCATTTCACATTTTAGATTGTTTGGATTTTGAAACCAAGTTGATTGGGGTGATGCTTTTGATAGAAACAGATTTGGACAAAATGAAACTCCATTTAGATACATGGTAATTTATCACAAGTGCATAAGTAAGGAGGCTTGTCCATTATGTGAGTAAGAAGTTAGTGTTCTTCTGTTGGGGAATTGAGAGAGAAAAAGTGAACTTCATAAGTTAAAAACCCATGTTGCAGAACTGCACTAAAGGAATTTCTTTTCACTACTTTTTCCTTTCATGTTTAATTTCCTTCTTAGTATAATACGTTAGTCTTCTTGGTTCTACAGGCTGAAACTACGGAAGATTTATATGAGTGGAAAACTGCACTTGAGAATGCACTCGCACAAGCACCAAATACGGCAGCTGTCATGGGGCAAAATGGTGTCTTAAAAAATGAGCAGGCTGATGGAACTGACGGTTCAGCTGAAAAGCGTATGTTATTTGTTGCTTGCAACTAAGTTTGTAAAATTGCGTTACAGGCTTCAATATTGAGTTTCTATAAAATCTCAGGGAAAGAGCACTAGATATTTTTTTATGGTCATTTAGAGACTATGGGTAGTCAATAGCAACATGCTAAGTAAAAAAATGGAATTCTAGGAGATTACTGATAAAGTTATTTTAAACATCTGATTCTGCATCAACAGCTCTAGTTTTCCATGAAAACAACAAATGATTTTCTTGTTAGCTTTGTTAGTCCAATGTTTTCAATTCCTTTGTCTGATTTCCCTTAGATCATAATATGACAATTTATGTTATTTTTGTCTACATTATCAATTGTGACAATCTTTGTAAATTGCCTTTTGTCATGGTTTTTGGGGCATAAAGATCTTACATTAAATGCTAGCCTTGAAATCCAACTCGTGCTTTACTTCACTGAGATGCTGACATCTTGGCATTACTCCACCCTCTTATTTTTGTAGCAAAGGAGAAACCACCTGCTAAGTCATTGATTATTGGCAGACCAATCCTACTTGCCCTAGAAGATGTTGATGGATCTCCATCTTTCCTGGAAAAGGCTCTCAAATTCATAGAAGAGCATGGTATGTATTACTTTCCATTATATCTGTTTAAGATGCATGTTTAAGGACCAAGATACATTTTTGCATACTTTCCTCTAGGAATGTTGAATACAGGAGATGCTGTATGATGTTCAAGTTGTCATGCCTGCAATATCTGAGACTGCATGTATCTTATCCTTTTCCTGCTGCTCAGAAGGAATTTGTTTCTGCTTGTTCTTCTGTATTTGGAAACTTGGAATTAACGTGTGCAAAGATATAATAGAAGTATTTGCTACTATCTAATTGTCTGGCGTAAGTGGAAAGAAAGAGGATCAACTTCTGCACTTTCTTGTGTGGTGTCTGTATTAAGCTCAAAAGGGCATTTTCACTGTTAGTGCCATTTATTTTGATTGGTTTTTGTGCATGGAAGTTATTTTCCTCTGGATATCTTGATTGTGATGTTAACGTTTCTGTCTTTGGGCCTTTAATATCCTTATAACCTGAAATGCATGATTAACATAAAGTATATACTTTATTTTCCAAGTTATGGATCATTCAATTCTATTACTTGTGAAACAAACATGTAATTGTTAGTCTATTTGACTTTGAAATTAATTTCCCATGGGGGTATAGGCATGCATGCATTCATGCTTGCACAATTGTATTCTTCAGAGTCAGAGAGGATTAAAGTAAATTAATATGATCAAGCATCAATAGGACCTTCTGTCTGTCCTAATCCATTTACCCCTATTAACTAGTAGACCTTCACTTGACAGATCATTGATAAAGTACTGTAACTGGTTGTATTTTTATGAGATCTCCTTCATTTTATTTATGCAGTGACTTATAAAGTTGTTTGAATCTCATCAGCTAAAAAATGATTCACAGGAATTAAAGTTGAAGGCATCTTGCGACAAGCTGCAGATGTTGATGATGTTGAACGTCGAATTCGAGAATATGAGCAGGGTTGTTATACATTGATTACCATTTATTTTCTTCTACTTCCAATGCAGTTGCTGTAGGCTGTCTTCTTTCAAATTTCACATGTATGAATTTTGAAATTTAGGTATCATGAGCAACAAACTATTGATCTAGGCATGTTGACGGTTGAGTGTTGAGATATTAAGCAGTGATGAACTCCTATTTGCTCATGAAGTCCCTTCATTGTCTAAAAATTCTGGGTTATACTATAATTGCAGGGAAAACAGAGTTTATTCAGGGTGAGGATGCACATGTCATTGCTGATTGTATCAAGGTTTCCTTTCTTTTGTTTTAGGTCACAAAAAGTGTTATTTTTCTTGTGATAGGCTAGAGCAAAATTTGAAAGCAATGATTTCTTTTTCATGTTTCAGTATTTTCTTCGGGAGTTACCTTCATCACCAGTACCTGCATCTTGCTGCAATGCTCTTCTAGAAGCATGTCGTAAGTCTACTGCAGAAGTGCTGTCACCAATGTTTTGTTCTTTTCTTCCTTTTTTTATGGATTTCTTATGTAGTATGCTTGCAGAAAACTTGACAACATAGCAAGTTCATCATAACTTCACCGGTTGTTGCTACAATTTCTTCAATATTATTCAAATCTTAGTCCTGAACTGCAGCCATGCTGCTTGGTTCATGTGACAATTCGTCTTTGAACTGGAATTATCAATTTGAAGAGGGATTACTTCTGCTTGGTTGCTTAATTAAGCAAATTTTTTTTTTCTAAAAGCTACAGGAGATGAAGAGTTTGTTTCTGAAGTTCTGATTTACAGTCTGTCAATTGTTTCAACTCCTCATATATCATCTCTGTAGCTCTAAATTTCATTAATTGCTGTAGTATATGATTACTATATTTGATACATGGGCTTTAAATTTTTCATGGTGGTATGGGGCATTCACCCAGCTTCCCTATAATACCAAGATTGTTTTCATTGCTTAAAACAGTTTTATCATTACATTACTTAGTAAGCTTCTTTATGTTAAATACCAGAAATTATTCGCATGTCTACGGGATATCTCTTGAGTTAATGATGGATCATTGTCTATCTTAAAAACTATCAGAAACTTGATTGACTACTACTTTTAATTTATGGATCCCCTTTTATGTTAATTTATGGCTCAGCAGTTGGAGTAAGATCAAAGATTGAGTGTTAGACTGCAGGATGATAGTATGTGATTATCTTCTCAAGGAATTAACTATTTAGCTGATTTCTAAGCAGAGATCTGACATTCTTTCTGTACTAACTATTAGGTTTCTTAGATGTTTTAGTCAGGCGAAAATGCAAGATCTCTTTTCATGCTATAGGTGCTGCTTTATATTGGTTTATTTTTTTTAATCATTGGATGAATTTACAATCTTCAGGAATTGATCGTAGCAAGAGAGTGAGTGCCATGCGTACAGCAATATGTGAAACTTTCCCTGAGCCTAATCGTCGTTTGTTGCAAAGGTGGTTTATCTTTTTCTGTATTGCGAAATAGGTGAAATTTAACCTAGCATAGGCTGTCACTAACTTTTCCGTTTACTGTATTTCTGCTTTGATATTTATTTCTATTTGGTTATCCACCATGTTTACTTTAAAACTAAATTCCTTGTAGTGTGTGTCAACATGCAACTTTTTATTGTCTTATATGCAAGTGAGATGCCATCTGTAGAATTGTTATTTCTTGACCCGAATAAAATTTGTACATGCTGTTGTTTGGGAGAGGGAAGTGGTAAGAAGATTTAGTGTTCACGGTGACAAAACACCAAACCTTGATTGAAAAATAAGTAGACCAGCTTGATTGAAAGATTTAGTGTTCACGGTGCCTCCAATTCTGAAATTTTGATGAATAATTGGTTCCCAATAAGTGAATGCTTAATTATTGTAATTCCTGCTTCATTTTTATTGCACTATAAAATGAATGCCGGTCTCATGGTATTGGTTCTTGACTTCAGCTAAAGGCAAACCTGACTGTGATAACTGTAACATATGAATTTGGACCTTTTAGTTTAGGATAAAACATTCTGTTAGGGATGCTTGAGGTGAAAAACAATTGTAAAATTTTGTTCATTGAGTCATTGTTTCTTACAACATCTTTCTCCTTATCAAAGCGATGCTCTTTTTGACTGCGGCACTTATTTTTGATCAAATTGTTTTATTTTCCTTTGTTATTCAGAATTCTTGTAATGATGCAAATTGTGGCTTCTCACAAAACTGTGAATCGAATGAGTACTTCAGCTGTGGCTGCTTGCATGGCACCTTTACTTCTTCGTCCTCTTCTAGCCGGAGACTGTGAAATTGAAACTAATATTGACGTAGGTGGTGATAGTTCAATTCAACTTTTGAAAGCTGCTGCTGCAGCTAATCATGCTCAGGCCATCCTTATCACGTTACTGGAAGAGTATGGCACCATATTCAGCGTAAGCAGTTACCTTCTCTATTTTTCCTGGCTTTGATTATTACGCTGAAACACAGCTTGCATTGGAAGTTTCTCTTCTACTTGGGGGATTCACCAGAAGTTGGAATGATTAGCATGAAAATATGGATAAGATATTCTGGCATAGTTTTGGAGTCTATTGTTGAAATAGCAAGATCATGGTCACTGGTTTATAACAAATAAAATCTGAAAAATTCTTATGCTGTTCCTGTCATTGAACATGTCCATCAAGTAATGAATTATGAGTGCATTTACCAAAGAAAGAGATGCGCTTTTCTTCCTTGTTATCCTTTTATGGCAGCAATTACAAAGAGTTTCTTCTCAACTACTTGAGGAATACTGTATGCTAGATAAAACAGCTAAGATGAACTTGTATAGAGGCTCATGTTGGCAATATGCAGTAGAAAAACAATGATTTGACCATATTGTCTGGTGCTGGTGGGAATCGAAATATCCAAATTGGAGAAATTAGTAGCTTTTTCATTATTTATGTGCTGACTTCTTTTGGAAGCAGCTTTTACCATGTGCTTTATTTAATTTGGTACGGTGATTACAGGAAGGTTCCATGTCTCCCGGACTATATACTGACTCAGAAGAGTGTGAAAGTGAAGGAGAGGTAACTGATGATGACGAATACTATGAAGATGATGAAGAAGATGATGCCACGGAAGAGGGTGATACTTACTCAGATGATCTTGAAGATGTCTCAGCTGGATCCTACAGTGGGAGTGATGGCTCTGGAAAAGATGACCTGTCTGTCAATAAGGTTTGTCCACTTTTTTTTCATATTCATTCTGCTTTTCTCTTTTAAATTCCGTATCTTTTTATTTTTAGTGCATTTTTCTGTGCATTCGAAGAATATTGTTCGGAACCAACCCTGAGAGCTTTGCTGAAAATTATTCAAATGCTCTTTGCTTCCCTTTTGTCTACCAAAAGCTTGATAACTCGAATTTTGAAAGGTTTATTGTCCTCAAATTTGATGTTATTCAAGCCATCAACCGATGGCCTCTCTTACTCCAATTCCCTGAACTCCTACTATTATCCATATCTCAAGCTCTTACCTTTCCGTCCTTTCTTCTCTTCCCGCTCTTACCTAATAATTGGAATCTTGAAAAGCATAATATCCTCAAAACCAATGTCACTCAAGCCATTGAAAATGGTGGCCCCTCTCACTTCAATACCAGAACTCCTGTTATTTGTATTCTGTCACATTTTATATCATTACTCCACACTACAAGTCTTCCATATTCCAGCTCCTCCCCAACATCCTGTTCTTTTAGTGTACTGTGTTTTCACAATGCTTCAGATTAATTAATGCCTCATGTTTTGCTTTCATTTCCTTCCTTGTTTGTGTTTCTAGTTTATACATAGAAACAAGGGAAAGAGCTATATGCACTAATGAGTTAAAAGTAACAGGATGGTGACGACCTTAGCTCTGGTTCCAAGAGTTCCGAGGTAGATAATGATTCTAGAGCTGAGCAGAAGTCATCAAGTGCAGTTCAAACCACATTGCTCCCTGATGGTGATGGTAAAAGAAGCGAGAAGATCACAGATCGAAGTAAGAGCGCTAATGTTTATGGTCAACTTTTAGAAGATGAATCTGTGGAAACAACTTTGGAGGGTAAGCAAACTAGTCGTAATGCACCAGAATGCATTCAGAAATCTGCAACAATAGCAAATGGACCTGCTGAAAGCATCAGGCGTCCAACTGTTTGGCGTCGTACCTCTGTATGTATATGCTCATGCATTCTTTATATGTGGTTAAGTTTCCTTTTTTGTTCAGTTCTTTCCAATTTAGCATCTTCCTACTTTGTCTCTCTCATGCAATTAGAGCACATTGTGTGTTTTAAGTTCCTTTCATTTACTGATTGTATACAAGCCATAGAATTCCACTTGTAATTTCTGGTTTTCCACCATTTTTGGCATGACTTCAGGCAAGGAAGGACCTCTCCAGGGAATCGATGGATTTTCCTATTGAAGAGGAGTAAGTATTTAAACATCATTTGCACAAAAATGTAAATTCCTTTTGTATGTTTTAATTTTTGCAATTCTAATGTGATGTACTGCATGCAGTTATTATCCATTTATTCTTAACGATCACTGCAGAAAAATGCTATTTCTCTCATTTCTAAAATGCATAGGGATATATGAGTACATGTCTATGTTATTTGCGTGTTCGGGGTGGGTACCTATACGTGTGTGAGTGAGAGATGGGAGGCTGACATTTAGAAAAAGCCTGTTATGACGCATTTACCCGCCTAGGAAGGCAAGATTAGTGCCCAAAATAAATTGAATCTGGTTTGTACTGCTTAAGGAGGTCAGTTCAAGATATATGTCAACATAATGGGAATTTACCAACAAACACTGGGAAACTAGTAATTAGGCTCTACTTGATTCGTTTATAACCATCTGGAGAAATTTTATGTGTTGAACTGATAATTTCTTTTAACAATGAAGTGACGCAAAGTCTAGTTGATTACCTTTTTCCTTTAAAATTGATCTTAGATTTTTTATTTCCCATAATACTACTACTTTTTCTGTCAATTAGTTTCAATTCATATAGTGGAGAATTTTGAATGTTAAGTTGTAACGTGAAAAGAATTCCCGTTATTAAAGCCAACTCATCCTTCTCTTCTTTATTCTTGTTTCACGTCATTGCACAGTTGTACTGCCTCGTATTTTTCCTTGTTGCTTTTGAAACAATATGGGGATATTCTTTTTAGTATCATTATGTATGGATAATAAGCTCTTGCTATGCTAATGGTCTGACCTTCTAACACATATGTAGAGCTGAACTTGAGCAGCTGGAAGCAGCTAAACTTGAGCTACAAAACAAAATTTCTGAAGAGGTTAGAAATTAAAGAACGCATCTTCTTTCTGATCTATGTAACAAATTCCGTCTCTTCTGGAGCATTTCTGTAACAATTTATTCTATTTTTCTTTGTAGGTTAAAAGTAATGCAGCTCTCCAAGCCAACTTGGAACAGCGAAGAAAGGCCTTTGATCAGCGGCGCTTAGCTCTCGAACAAGAGGTATGTTCAACACTCAAAAACAGTGCTTTCATTTGATTCTTTTTATCATGCTTTGGCATTTACATGTATGAGAGGATTGATGCATCTCAAGATTGTGGTAACTGTAGTAAGATTGTTGCAGTTCTATCTTTAAGCTGTTCAAAAGAAACATGATGCCATTGACATCCCTCATTAAACTAGTAGTTTCATGTTCAATTGCTAGATTTTTCGACTTCTCTCTGGGTCTGGATTAGTGAACGGAAAATAGGCTACAGATTCCAATTCTGTAGTCTTAAGGCAATGTCAGCTCCAATTGGATGTATTGGGAACCTTTATTGGTCCAATAACATTACAAGAATATCTGGTTGAGTTTACGTGAGAACTCAAAGTCAATAAATAATTATTGCTATTATCTGCTTTTGGTTTTCGTCCCTAGCATTGCTGTTGATAGCATGTAAATTTCTGTTTTCTGAATGCCATATTGGCCTATTATGTCATTTCAATCTGTAAATCAAGTATATATATTTGCCTTTAAGTTTTCTAGCTTAAAAAGGGGCCTGTCTTTTGTTCTTAAATAGTAAGCGACAGGAAGACATGTGTCCTTGACTGGATTTTTTTGGTGCGTATGTACAGGTCGCAAGACTGCAGGAACAACTGCAGGAGGAGAGGGATAAGAGGAAAGCTCTTGAAGCTGCACTTAGCGCAACTGAGAAGCCCTTATTTGTTCCATCCACGATTGATGAAAAAGTTAGTTAATCTCTGTTCTAGTATATGTAATCATTGCAATGGCATATCAAGACGTGAACTTGTGGCACAGATGAAGGCAGATATTGAAGAAGTAAATCAAACAGAGGCAGATATCACAAAGTTAAAGGAGCAGGTTGATGATCTGAATCTGCAGCTCAATCAACAGCGTGGATCAAGCAATTGCTCTATGCCTGATTCCAGAAATCAGCCCATAAACACAACAAACAATCAAACAAAAGTGTAAAGCCCTTTATTAGTTTTTATTCCATGTCTGTTTTTATTTTGCTCTGTACTTTTGATGTTAGTTTGTCTTCTTCTGTTCACAACGCCCAAAAACGACTATTGTATCTAAAATTTGAATTGTTATGGTTAATGTGCTATGTTTGCAGGAAAGATAAGAAGAAGGATGTTGGAGGAAAGTCTGGAAGCAAGGTAAACCTAATCTGGCACTTCCATTATATTTTTAGTGTACTATTCCAATACTTACTGTTGATTTTCTAGGATAAAAATCCCAAGTTTTCCCTCAGCCTAATCAAAATTCTTGACAGATCACCATGCATTCGCTGTTCTAATCCTGTTCATCCTTTCATATACTTCACAGTTTACCAAATAACTGAATAAGCTTGCTCTTTCTGGAATTGCTTGATTATCTAAGGCAATAAAAACAATAACCATTTCCATGTGTTAATTAATTATTAGATAATCTGTTTGCATGTATAATCTACCATGTTTCAAGTATGACAAATTTAGTTTGTCTACTACATATGTTGTGTAGGAATAGTACATTAGGAATGGACGACTGCAAATTAGATGAACTTGTGCTTGAGGTAGCTTCAAGGAATTTAGCAGGAGCCTTTCAATAAGACTTTGATATTTTTATGCACGTCGTTTCGAGCTCACCTCATCAGTATCCATAGTTTTGATTGTCATGAAATCAGTGAAAATTTGCTGGATTTTAAGAAATGGACTATTACTTTGTGAGCTCATTCGCCTATTTAACCATTTAGTTCTAATACTCTTCAACTTCTGAATTTGAATAACGGAGTGTAATGTCCACAAGAAAATTTGACCATCTTCTGCCATAATCATTGGTAGTTCTATTTCTTCCATTTTTCTTTTGTTAGCTAAGTCTATGTTCTCATTCTTTAAGAAAAAAATTAAAATTTCTGTTGACTTAACTGCATAAAAAAAAAAATGTTAGAAAAGAGATTCAGGGAAAGCTGAATCAAGTTAGCAGCCTTTATGAATGTAGATTCTCCTTGATGAACAATTCATGGCAGGATAATTCCATAGATGGAGCTGAAAGTAAGAACAAGCATGAATCATCCTTAAGCAACAAGCATCCTCCTCACAATCAGCAGCAGGGTCAGACTCGTAGAAGCAACAGTTCCAAGTCTGCGTCGACCCATTCCAAGAAATCCAGTGCAAAGAACGAGGTGAGGAGTAGGTTTTGTAGTTATTTGGGTGAAATGGCCACTCTGAAAATGATATTATTTCTAGTTCATGGAAAATGGACTCCCATTCTTCTTGCTGAGCTTGATATTGGATATCCTTCGTTTCGCTTCGTTAATAACAGAATCGTTGGCTGTTCTAAGCTTCTGTTTCATTTGTAGTCATACATGTGGGCTAACCACCGCAACTTTGCGAATGACAGGGAGTGAATTCTACGTCTTCTGCATTAACAAAGTTGACAACCAGACTCAATTTTTTGAAAGAGAGACGCAACCAGATTGCAAATGAACTCCACAATCTGGACAAAACCCGTGCGTCAACTCAAGCAGTCTTGAACCAAGAAAAAGGGAGAGCATTGGAGGATTCTCAATCAGCCCAAAACCCAGAAAAAGGGTTTGAAACCGAAGAGCAATCACTTCCTAATTCTGACAAATCCAAGAAACCAGACAATCGAACACTCAAAAACCAATATGATTCGGAGGGTCATGATCCTAGAATTCTTGAGAGAGGAAAATCTGAAGGCCATGTATCTTACGACCATCCAGAAGCGACCTCAAGAACCAACACCAGATGATTACTCATTGGTCTTATCATATTGTTTGTGCATATGCAAGATTGCTGTGCTGGCTAATTTGTTTGTGAATATCAAAAGGTTCGATCGGTGCTTATTCCAGCAGCAGATTATCATACCTGTGGTACTCCCCACGAGCCCATCATGTACATATCAATTATCTCCTTCAAGGTCATTCAAGCAAGTGATTTCTAATTTAGCCAAGAGTTCGTTTCTTTCTTCTTTCCCTGCTTTCCTTTTTTGGGTTTAACGACAATGGGTAAACGCAAATTTTGGTGTAACCGAAGTTGCTTAATGTCAAAGCTTCCACTTGCCTTTTCTTGGGTCCAAGTCAAATTGTATTTCTGGGTAAGTGATTCTTAATTAGATGACTTTAAATCTCTAGTATTTTGTACTTTGATTCCAGTTTTATTGGACGTGTTGATCTGATCAAATTCCTTGACTTTATAGCATCCTTCATATAAACTTCATAAAAAAGTCCAAATCGCATTTTAATACTGAATAGTATATTTTGACTGTTATAAGCCCTAATAGGCACAAGAACAATTCGGTAAGATGATCTTTTAGATCGTAGAGAGAATAACTAAAGTATAATACTAATTCTTCGTCGTCATCAATCAAAACTGAAAATCCTTAAGCAACTTCCTAACTTGCTCAAGCGTCACGAACAGAACCACAGTGAAAGGACCCTGCCTCGAGACGGTTGGTATAAAACCTTTGTAAAGAGCCATAAGCCCTTCAGCTCTTACAGTCTTCAACGCACAGTCGATAGCTCCTTTGTACGGCGGAGCATTCCCAGGCTCCACCTTCATATTCATCACTCTCGTCTTTATCACATCCACGGGGTTCGACGCTACCGCCGCCACAAACCCCGCCGCGAAGCTCGCCGTCACGTGGGTCCCAAGCCCATCACTCATAACCCCATTGTCCAAAATCGCCTCCTTCATCTGGTCATATGACGCCAGCTGTGACGCCGTAACTATCATGGCGCGGTTCACCGTCAACGAGGACCCACGCCACAGGCTAGTCACACCTTCCTGTTTAGACATCCTTGATATGGCGTCGATAACGCCTTTATAGTTCCGGCGCTGAGCGGGCGGCAGCCTGCCGTCGCCTTGCATTCTTACCATCGCCACGTCGGCGGGGTTCCCGACCGCCGCACCGATCCCTCCGGCGACTAACCCCGCGGCAATTTTCCTGGTTAAGGGCATGGTATTAGTCTCCTTATTCGTCCACTTTTGTTTGAGCACATCGTAGAGCCCCATGCGAGTGGTTGAGTAAAGTGTTTGCCGGAGTACGGTGGCGGAGACGCCAGAGAACAATGCGGCTACTCCTTCGCTCTGAACAATCCTCATGCCGACGGAGATGGGTCCGACACGGGCAGGAGGCGGGTGGTGGAGGACGGCGGTGGAAGACGAGTTATAGGCAAAAGCTGGCCGGAGATTATGAATCTGTTGGGCATTCGGCAAGTTTTCGCCTTGAAGCTGCATACGAACCTTAATTAGGTCCAGAGGGTGTGTAGAGCAGCCAGCAATCACGGAAGCGATTCCTCCTTCGACAAAACCCTTAACTCCCATGATTAGGACTCTTCTCAGAACTTTTAGCGTACAAAAATAATGTCAGTAAGATCGGAAACAGGAAAAAGAAATTAAACCCAGTTAGGAGAAAGGTCGCTAGAGACCAAAAGATGGGAGTGTAAGCTAAAAGCTATGGAGGAAGAGTGAGGGACGCAGGGCCTTTGAGTCATATGCTAGTAAGATACAACTGTTAAGACTTGGAATGTTGTGTTGGGAGGAGAAAGGAAAGGGTTAGCGAGTATATATACAGAGCGTAAAGGAAAGAAAGAAGAAACACCTAAACGGTGTCCATGGAGAGGTAAAAACGCGTTGGTGTGGGAACCATGTTTGAAATTCTCGTTCTAATTCGGTGGTCTTTACTCTTCAAGTTTGGACTTTGGAATAGGGAAGGACCGGTTCTTTTCCTCCTATTTTTTTGGAAATTTTTTAGTTTAAAATTAAATAAAAATTAATTTATAAAATTTTATTAAACTTGACTAATTAATTAATAATACTTTTTTATAGCCCATTTCATGCAATAAATCTAAAACCATAAAAATCTTAAAAGAAAAAAATGAAAAAAGCAAAAACCCGGTTCTTGGTGGCATCAATTATGGCTTGATGGTCGAATCAAACAGTTGTGAGAAAATGCATTGCTTATTGCTATAAGATAATGTTGAGATATATTTAGGCACAGAATTTGGTTTAGGATTAGACACTAACCAAACTATCTATCTAATTAATCGTCGGTAAAGCATAATTAAGACTCCTACTCTTCCAGAGGAAGACTCGGTCTAGTCCATTTGCTTCTTGAAGTAGCGTATTTACATCATACGTAGTCTTCGTGTTAACATAAAAATGGAAAAAACTATATGTTACGGAATTCCTTGTGTAGAAATGGTCATACGTAATGGACTGACTTCATCGATTCAAATTTGTCTCCTTGTCCTTGTCCTTGTCCGCGTATTAAAGTTCTCAACCAGAGACATGGACCAAAATCTTATACCATAAGACAAGATCAATTCACTATAAAGTATTATATTCCTAGTATATTTCTGACAATTACTTATTCTTATGTTTGGTTAGAAAAAGAGAATTATAATAGTTATTATCAGACTTAATTATTCCCAGATCTTGAAGAATAGCTAAAGAAGACATATCCTTGTCTTTACTTGTTTTGGGTATGTCAGAATAAACTTTACGATGTTGAGGATCGAAATATCCTTTTCTCTCTCGCTCTCATCTTCACGCTTCACGCTCTCGTCTCCCTCGCTCTCGTCTTCTTTGCTCTCATCTTCACGCTCTCATATCTCTCGCTCTTCACGGTCTTCTCCAACATTTCTTTGCCAATTGCATGAATTAGGTATGTTTCTTGTAAACCTAACTTCGCCGCTAATTTTTTTCTTTTGCTATCAATGTGGTTGCTTGGCTTACCTCATTAGCCAAATAGCTTTTGTGATGCTTATTTGGCCTTCTCGTCTCTTCCAGTCAACTTGATTTTTTTGTAGAATTTATCTGCGTCCTGTCTCTTCCCTGTATCTGTGCGAGTCTTCTGTTTGATGAAAGGTTGCAACAGCCTACTTGTTCCTTTTTGTGGTATTCAAGCAATTGGGTCAACTTGTTTAAACGTGTTTGCATCAACTTGTTTGAAGTTGGAGTGAAAAAAATATTTGAACTGCTTGGGACGTGTTAATTGCTAATTGATATGATTGAAGGGTGTTTGAGTTATCTGGGTGGTATGAATTATGTTGAAGAAGCGTTATCTGTGTGGTATTAATATGGATTGTAGGGTGTCTGTGTTACCTGGGTTATGGCACTGACTAAAAGAGTTTGTTCCCAGATAGATTTCCATTAGAGCAAAAACTAGAAGAGGAAACCACTGGTAGTTAAAATTGGTTGTGAATGAATTTAGCCATTGATAAAATTTTTATTTCTTTCAATAGGCTATATATGGTATGAATGTAGTTAGAGAGATTGGTTCCCTGCATTATCTTCATGTTGTGGAAGATAGGAAAATTTGTTAATTATCTTCAAAGAGAAGATTATTACTGGTCTTAATAGAATTTCATCCTTAACAAACTTGTTGGAGCATTGATAAATTGTTGTTGGTTTTTAGATATGAAAATAAAGAATAAGGCCTAAAGTTGAAAAGAAATAAATGGAAGGCATATATAGCAGTACATAGTCTCAAGCATAAGTAATGGGATATATATAGCAGTATATATGTAAAGGGGTATTAGATGAATACATAAGTAACTGTTGTGATGTAAACTACTACAGCATAACTTAACTTCTTTAGAATAGCAGATTATAACTTAACTTAATTATAGTGAACTTCAAATTGAATATTGAATAAATTGTGTTATTAGCAATTGAAACAAGTCATAAAAAATTCTTGAAATGATTTAGTATTGCAATTATGCTTGTGTTAAACTGTAAAGAGAAAACATATAAGTTACAGAACTTCATTTACTTCAAGCATACTTCAAATCCTTTGTTTTATTTTAGTGTCTACGAATTTGCACAGGGTGACTAGTTAAGTCACTAGTCACGCACGACGGTAACTAATTAAGTCACCCCTTTGACTAACCACGCACGGGGGTGACCTAATTAAGTCACCCCCGTGACTAGCATTTAACTTAAATGCTAGTCATGTCTGGTGGTGACTAACATTTAAGTTAGTCACACCACCTTTAAGGTGGTGACACTTGTTTCCACTTTTCTTTTCTTTTCTTTTCTTTTTTAATTTTTTATCTCTTTTCATGCAACTTTACTTGACTTTCCCTTCAACCTATATGCAAAATTCACAGAAATAATCCAATTAACATTCATGTAATATTCACACTATTTGCACTTAATTTATCTCACATTTGGATCAAAACACAAAAATTTGTAACCAAAATCAAGATATGAATGCACTTCCTTATCCTTAGCCAATAGGGTCATTATGCTTATTATGCTTTTGCCTTTCTTTCTTTCTTCCTTAAGTTGGTGTCAGATTATTTGAGTTAGGGTTTCATTTAAACTGTTTGTTGGAGTTTTGGTTTTTATGTTCTATAATACCTTCTTTTTAACTCTCGAAATATTATCTTCTTTTTTCTCTCTTACTCTACTTTATGCCTTTAACTATTTTGAATTATTTCATGGTTGTTCTTTTACATTATACATTGTTTGAACACATTTATGTAAATACATTAGAAATTTTATTTTTTCCAATCATGGCTCGTTTCAGTTTGAGTTTACGTAGAATTGTCGAAAGAACAAAAAGGATTGTGGTTGTCTTGACTGTATGGTTGCAGTTGTGTAATGTTGTTAGTTCGTTATTCAGTCTGTTGGCATCAGAGGCTTCTTTATATAGTTATAGGCCAAGGGTTAGAAGTTATTTTCTAAATTTTTATGCAAATCGAGATTATGTGAGACGAATTGTGTATGACAATGATGAGTCATGTATTTCAATGGTTAGGTTGAATAGGCAAGCTTTTTTAAAACTTTGTGAAATGCTAGAAATTATAGGAGGATTGAAGTCAACAAAAAACATGCTTATTAATGAACAAGTAGCAATTTTCTTACATATTATTGCTCATCATGTTAAAAATCGAGTTATTAAGAAAAATTTTAGAAGGTCGGGTGAGACAATTAGTCGTATTTTTCATAATATCCTAAATGCAATGATGCATTTGCAAGAGCTTTTGTTTAAAAAACCTGAGCAGATACCAACAAACTCTTTGAACCATCGGTGGATGTAGTTTAAGGTAGATAATTACCCTATTACTTTTATAAGAAAATATAGTGAGTATGATTAAAGTTTCTATTTTTTTTTTCATTTCAATTTTAGAATTGCCTAGGTGCTCGAGATGGGACATACATCAGGGTTAATGTGCCAATTAAAGATAAGGCTAGATTTCGAACTCGTAAGGGCGACATTGCAACAAATGTGTTAGGTGTATGCACACCTGACATGCAATTTGTTTATATTCTTCCTGGTTGGGAAGGGTCAGTAGCTAACGATCGAGTTCTTCGTGATGCAATAATTAAGAGACATGGACTAAAAGTGCCTCATGGTAAGCTTGCCTATATGATAAAGGAAGATTGTTTGGAATTTTGTATATGAGAAAATGTTATTTGTATAAATTATGTAGTGTTTATTATATAGGTTACTATTATCTAGTCGACGCAGGTTATACAAATTGTGAGGACTTCCTTGCACCTTTTAGGGGTCAAAGGTACCATTTGAATTAATGGCATTAAGGTTATCAACCAAGAACTGCAGAGGAATTTGTTAATATGAAACATACGAGTGCACACAATGTAAATGAGAAGTGTTTTGGGTTACTAAAAATTAGGTGGGCTATTCTTAGAAGTCCATTATTTTATCCAATAAAAACACACAATCGAATTATTTTAGCTTGTGGTTTGCTTCATAATTTTATTAGGCAGGAGATGAGTTTTGATCCCATGGAGAGTGATTTAGAGGATTATTTTCACATCAATCTAGTTGTTGAGGAGGAGTCTATCGTTGCTATTGACCCAACTAATACTTGGACAAATTGGAGAATTGGATTGACACGTGAAATATTCAGTGAATGGCGAACATCTAGGCAAATTAAGAATTGACTTTTTTTAGGTTTTGTATTTTGTTTTCAGTGTTAGGAGGTTTGATATTATTATTTATGTAAGTTGTACTCTTTGTTGTTTATATTGTACACTGTTATTGTAGACTATATTGTTCTCATTAGCTGTTGATGCTTAATGTTAACAACCTGTTAAGAAGAATTTTATGAATGTTTTTATTTTTCCTTTATTATGATGATTATTTTTAATTTATCTCTATTGCTTTAATTTGGTAGATAAGTATGTCGATGAATTCCCCCTCAACTGTTGACACTCAAAGTTCAAAATGAACAAAACGAAAGTGGACTTATGATGGAGATGTTGTCCTAGTTTCCTGTATGGTTGATTTGCATAATGTGGGAATGTACAATGCTAATATTGGATTTAAAGCTGGGTATCTCAATGAATTAGAAAGAATGGTAACAACAAAGCTTTCTAATTCAAATTTAAGAGTCAAACATCATATAGAATCTAGGATTAAGACTTTAAAGAAAAAGTGAAGCATTGTTTATGATATGATAAGGAAAGACATTTGTGGATTTGGATGAGATACGGAAAAGAAGATCATCATTGTTGAAGATCATGTATGGGATTCTTACTTAAGTGTAAGTATTCAATTTGTTTATCTTGTTTTAAGTATTTTCTTTAACTACTTTCTTGTAATTTATATAAATTATTGACTTTTTTTTTTCATCTGGTTAAAGAGTCACAAAGATGCTGCTCAATTTCGACGGAAGAGCCTTCCTTTTTATCATGAACTGACTGAAATTTATGGAGAAGATCGTGTAATTGGAAATGACGCACAAACTGCTACGGATATTCTTGAGGAAATGGAAAGGTAAGAAGATGTAGGTGGAATAAATGAAAGTGTTGAAGATCAATATGAGCATAGTTTGCATGAGATAAATGAGTTCTTCACCCAACCTCAAACCTCAAATATTGAAAGACAAGCTGAAAATATTTCAGCACAGAGGAGAAAAAGGGGTAATGATACAGGAGAAGCAAGCAGTACAGATTCATTTATTGTTGCTGTCAGGATGTTGGGTGATACCATGAATCAGATTGGAGATAAATTGTGTAAGAGTATTAGGACTGAAACATATATTCAACAAAAAGTTGAACACTTAGATAGTGTATTGAGTGAGATAGAGGGACTTACAGAGAATGAAAGGGATACTGCTTTAGGCAAACTTCCTGATCATCCAACACAAATGCTTGTTTTTTTCAGTCTGATATCTTCTCGAAGACTTGGGTGGGTGAGGAGGTTTCTTGACACACACTGAATATTATATTGATGTAGAAGTTATTTTGTCTAGTTATTTAAAATATGCTTAAACTTATATTTTGATCAACTAACTAACTTCTTAGTAATTTCAAGTCCTATGTTTTATTTTGGTTTAATATCGTTCCATTATTATTTTATATTGCAATTGCGACTATATAATAAATGCTGACATGAGTCGGACCAGAAAAATTAACCACCATAAAATGTTGGAAAGTAAAATTAATACTAAAAATGAAATTTAATAATAATAATAATAACAACAACAACAAGAAAATTAATTTCGTACAATAATAATAATAATAATAACAAAACAAAATAGAAGAAGAAGAAAATTAATAATAATAAGGAATTTAATAATAAAAATAAGAACCAAAATAATTGATAAAATTAATAATAAGTAGAAAATTTATAACAATAA
>JANZXV010022277.1:0-21169 GCA_027576455.1 Erythroxylum roigii | reverse complement strand
TCTATTTGTTCTTCGCCGCTTTGGGTTGTGGGGCTTACTTCCTAGCCCCAGTGGGAGTAGTGACTAGCGTTATAGGTCGTTGGGCGGCCGGAAGGTTGCCACGAGTAAGTCAGTTTGGGGGACCGAAGGCGTGCACCGGACACGTAGCTTACCGAATCAGTTGCGACACGGATGGGAATGCATGCTACGAAAGATAGGGTCGAGTCTGATACATCAACCGTCTACGCTTCGCACCTTGTACGAGTCCACAATCACTACACGAGATGAACCTTGGTTTGGTGAATGGAAGTTGGCCTTAGGTGTAATAGGACTCCCAGTTACTGCGCGCGATCGTATACTGAGGTGCTCCCCGCCGGTTGTTGGAACGACGCGAGCCGGGCCAGGCCTCGATTCAGAAAGATGAAGGGCCAAAAAGTAGAAATAAGGGGTTACAAATTCCCCATCTCATTGGAGGCGGAAAACGAATCGACATCTCGATTTGAAAATACCTTTTTCTATTTTAGTTGGGAAAGAACGGCGAAGTCCATCCGAACCGTCCAATGAAGAATAATAGGAGAACAAAGCGCATGCGGAACGGGCACGGAGAAAAATCAGTGTGGAGGAGAAGCAGCCGAGCTCGTTCCCTTCGCTTCCTGGGAAAAAAAAAAGCAGTGCAGTCTTTCCTGGTCCTATCGAACCAGATATTGTATAACCTGGTCAAATCAAGGATTTGGGGCTACGCTACTTAACTATAAAAATAAAATCCATTTTTTTTAGTAATATATATGAATAGAAAGATAGATCCATCCATCTATCCTATCCGATTTCCATTTTGATATCTAAAAAATCATCGATTTCATTCAACGTTTGATTCAAAGAACTGCGCTTAGCCCCCCCGCTCATGAAACGGCTCTGCTGAAATGGATGGCAGAGGGTTCGTAGTACCCAAAGCACTGGAGTAATCCAGTAGCCGGGAAGGGGCCTAGAAGTGCCTACTACTACACCACACTACACTTGGCTCTACACATTGACAGAGCTAACCCCTGTCCAGTGCCTGGCAGAGCTAAGTGGGCTTCAATCCTTATCCCCATCTTCGCCCAGGCTAACGGTATTCAGGGGAGAGAGTCGAGCCTCGAGAAAGCACTGTTGAGAGGAAGATCCTTGGCTCCTCTTCATTCTCTATAGGGTTCCAAACCTTTCTTCAACATAGGTGACAACGAGCCAGGCAGAGATGGAAGAGAGCGAACACGGGAATAAGAAGCAAGCTTGCCTTCCTTTTTGATCATTTTTTTTTTTGATAGAGGGGGATGGAGAAAGTGGACAAAACAGACTCTCATTTCTCATCGCGGGAAAATCATCATATTGAAAACGTTCCTAACCCTCTTCGTAGAGCTGTGTATTGGAAGTGATCCGAACCTGCCCGGAGCGAGCCCCCCAAAGAGGCAAGTGAAGTTGGTGAGCCGTATGATGGACAACTATCTCCTGCGGTTCGGAGAGGACTCTTTCACTCTATTTTATTATATACGCTTAGCGAAAAGAATGTTTTTTGATACACCTAGGACATGGATTCTATATGAACCAATGGATCGTAACAAGTCGTTACTACTAGCAATGACTTCCTCTTTCATTACTTCATCCTTTCTATATCCCTCCCCCTTGTTCTCAGTTACTCATCAAATGGCACTCAGTTCATATCTTTAAGTTCGATCATTGACAAGGTTCAAAGAAAGGGTGGGCCACCTATCGTTGTGAAAAAAGATAAGAGCACTCGATCGAAAGGAAGAAAAAAGAGTTCTATATGCCAGAAGTGCCCCAAGTGGAACCGTTACGACAAGTTCGCTTAGGGTTTTGTTAGCGCAAGAGTACTACAATCGGCCTATGTACTACCTTACCCGTTTCGAGTGTTGAAGCAACCGGTCCTTACTCTTTTTCTTACTCGAACGGATATAGCCTGTGTGCCGCGAGTAGGTTTTTCCTTTTTGTTGGAGATTCAGGTACTAGAGAGAAAAGGATATAGAAAAGTAAGGCGCTAAAGCCCTTGTTTGTTAGGATGGATGTCTTCTCTCTTCTTTCATAAGTTGCATTTTTCGCGTAAATTAAAAAAAAAAGATCCGAAACCGGCCCAAGGGGCGTAGAGGCTCCTTTAAGAGCCGAATAATATCTAAAAAGAAGTTCGCCTACTTTCGTACCCAAGCGCGGGATGCGACTTGCCAACTGAGATGTATAGGCTGGGTCCGCTAGTCTTGAATAAGAAGCAGCTCTTCTTCCCCCGCTCCTTGGAAAGTTCACTACTAGCAATGAAGGGTGGAAAAATCACTTCAATCGCTCAGAGATTTCAATTAAAGACAGACTCTCTTGTCGACCTTACTCGGGCGAATTCGGTGCTTGAGTCTGTCTAGAAAGAGTATATCATGACGAAAGCAGAAAAGCATTCAAACGAAGAAGGAAAGGAGTCCCCGGCCAACGCAGCACTAAGAAGCAAGTCCTCCTGAGATGGGAGGCGGCGTATAAGGTTTCATATAGTTTGTGTGCCGCGAGTTCCTCTTTTGATAGGTGTTCAGTGATTTCAAGAGATGATCGGATCCAATCGAATTAGCTCGATTCCACTTCTATCTTTCGTGCCTTCCCTTCGCCCATTTCATGCTGGTTATGGCTAGGCGGTGGAGGGAGTGTAGTAACCGACAACATGTTTATTTAGGTATGTAGCAATTGAATCTCGTTCATTTATTGATTGATATCCTCTTTTTCTTTACTGATTTTTTATACTCTTCGTGACCTTAACCCCAGATTCCCTGGTCCTATCGAACCAGTTACTTCATTCTCCTGGTGGAAGGGTTGAAGGAGGAATTAAACAATGTGCTATCGAATCCGCTGTTGGATGCGTTCCTTCCTTGCCTTACCATTAGGTAGATGTTGCGGCATAAGAGCTGGTGCTAGCATATCATATAGTTCAAACTTTCAAGCAGTCAAGAAAGCAGTACTGAGCCCGGGTGGTTCCGCTAATATTCCTATCAATTCATTCCCCGGAAATCGTAGACAAGAATGAGCAGAGAAGAGCTTTCATTGCTAATCCACTCTGCGCGCGGAAAGGCTGTTTTTTACGAATCATGTGCAAATGCAATCAGGCATTCCATAAGAGCCCATTCTCTGATAAAGAACCTTGCCTTCCCCAGCTTCTTCCCCTGCTTTTAGTTCATTGGCATATTCCCCTTACCCTTCTTTGGGATGTCACTTCCTTTGCACAAGCCTTTTTTTGCTTTCAGCTCTGTCCGGAATTACTAGTTACCTCGGAATGGCGGCTTGATAGACATCTTCCGCAAAAGTCCTCCTCGCGCATAATGAAATTGAAATTAGTTAGGCTTAGAGATGGCACTCAAGGATCTACTTCTACTAGGGCTTAGTTAATAGAGTTAACCTGCTGTTCTCATTCCTGCTTTCAGGCAAGTAAGGAAAATCCCACAATGGAAAACCTGCAAAGAACTCGATTCTAGCAATTCCGACAACAGATGCGGGCCAAGGTGAAGGAAGAGCTCTGGTCGGTCCTTGGAGCTGGGTACGTCACAAGAGCACGATCTGGAAAAACCATAGAGAGGGCTTACAACGAACTCCAGGTATAAAATGCAAGCGACACTGCTTTATTAGATGCGTTGCTGGAACGCTTACAAGACGTATCGCGCGACGAGTGGCGCCGCTATCACGATAGTGGGGGTAACTATAAAACAAAGAAAGACGCGACGATGAAGGGCGTTGGATTGATTATTATTGGAAGGAGCGGTAGTCTTTAGTTTGGCCCGATTATGGCCTTTTTTTTTTTCTAATCTGTATTCCAGCTAAAAGCAAGTAGTCTGGAGTCCAGCCTTCAAGTTGGTTCTCCACGGTTGGCGGAGATTCTAAACCATTACGAAGACTTAGTAAAGATAGATTTGCTTAGTGGTCCCTAAGGTGATCATGTCGGTGCAACCGAGTCGTCAAGCCTTCACGTTGGCTATTCGTACGTCTCCAGGCGAGCTTACTCCCCGGTCACCCAAGGATTGCCCGACGAGACTTGAAAGCTGCTTTCTACTTCGGCATGAGGATTTGATTGATCAGATTCGTTCTCTTTGATAGAGGCTTTGGCTTGAAACCATCTTCTGGGGCATGACATAGACGTTGACGCAAGAACGGTAAAAAGGTAATCACCCGATTTTCCTTCTATTTTTCCATTTTTAAATAACTGATTTTAATAACCGTAGCCGTAGCGAGCGAGGGCATTGACGTTAAGCGCTCTTTCCGGCTAAGGAGGGATTCTTTGACCCAATAGGCTAGCCCCCGCTTCCTGGAGAATCAGGTTAAGGGGAAGGAAGGGCGTCGTCAGTCTGTCTGGATAAAGAAATGGTCCTAGAAAGGAGGCTTTTTCACCGCATTCTTTCAGAACCTCGGTCTGGCTTCGAGGAAAAGAAAGCATCGGAGGAAGATCCCTCCCCTTCACCAAAATGCTATTTTCTTTCTTTTTGAAATGCTAATGCACTCCTTGCACGGGCTCTAGCCCTATTCTTTATATATCCTGGTCAGATTTGCCAATCCGTCAGCATTTGCTACTCACTCATTCTAAGCCTTGCAATCCCTCTAAGCTTTAACTGGGCCATGTCAAGCATCTACTATGCTACCGTCCCACTAAGAGATCTGGAATTCTCATCTTCACCATTTCCTGATTCATTCTTTCGATCTACTCATCAAAAGATATGATTTTCGGGCCCAGATACCGACACCGGCATAGCTTGATTCCTCAGTTCACTCTTATTCAGTTGAGTCCCCTAGGCTTGGGCGTTAGGGCGTAGGAGTAGGCGGGAAAGTAAGCTAGCTAAGCCAGCGAGTGGAGATTATAGCCAAGTCGTCGACTGAGTTACTTCTTTTCTTCTTTCGTGCGTTCCCCTAGGCTAACGGGAGTGAAGTACGCATGGTGTATTACTTTATGAAGCAACAAAGACAGAAGTGACCCCTAGCGAAGGAGCCTAGTTTGGGTAACGTAATCAGTGCCCCAGATAAGGACGTAGGGCGAGGCAGGAGGATGCAACTAATAAAAGAAAGATTTTCCGGAGGCAGATTCGCAAGAAGGGCTCGTATTTGACAGATTTCGAGCAACCTCCAACCTTCTATAAGGCCACTCCTATCTCTTCCGGCTTTAAGTGACCTGACCACTTTCATGCTTCGAATGAGAAGTTGCGCTTTCGATCTTGTTCTCAGCTCCAGGTCTGGTCCTTTAGGTGAGGCTCTTTACAGGGTTGTTCTCTTTACGGTTCAGGAATTCGTGGTTGGCTCACTTTTCTTTGTTTGCTTACAGTTCATGCCCACTCGTCCCCCGCCCGCCCCGAAGAAAAATATGTGTTCAGGAACGCTATGTGAATAGGGTCTTTAAGCCCTCACCCAGCATCTATTAGTTCAATCAACATACGTTTCAAAAAGAATTTTGAAGCCGTATAGCCATTTCAGTCTTAAAGTAAAGGGACTAAGAATTTGCTTTGAAAGCAGGACTCTTTCCTTATTTAGGGATATGAGTAACTCAGGCAAGGCCTATTTCAAATGAATTGGCAAGTAGCTAGCTATTAATATATAGCCCTACAAGTAGCTAGCTATTAATATATAGCCCTATTTATTATATTATATAATATAATATCAGGGTTTACATTTATTAAAGGATATAGAGTGGCAGTCTTTCTCTATCCTACGCTATTCCCTGCGGTTGGAGTTGTAGTAGGAGAGTAGGTAATACGTTACAGATGAATCTCTATCCCTGTCGGAGAATACGGGAAACTACGACCACATAGAGAGTGAAATAGATAGTTAGTATAGAAGTCAGAATTTCTACAGATCTTACACCGATACGAAGTGTCTTTTTCGATCATTGTGCGGGCGATCCCAAAGCGACCCACCCGGCTTTTCATGATGTGCTTCTCGCCAGGTGGCAACTTCCACCGCCAAAAGCATTTCATTCGAGGTGGAGGCTCGTTCCAGAGAGAGACAACTCCAACTACTCTCATCATGGAATCGCAATCTAAATAAACCGAACAGCGCTCTCTGGCGGCGTATTCACACTACCGTGAAAAAAGAGCGCTTTTGGGACCCAACATTTCCACCATTTCCATGATTATTCGAAGAAAGATGCATTGAGTAACTTCCTGAGATGCATTGAGTAACTTCGACTTAAGCAAGCCCTATTTTTTAGGATCCGATAATTTTCTCTTTTTTTTATCTTACTAGAATGGATTCTGTCTCCCCGGATATAAAGGTCAGATACAAAAGGGGACCCTATCCCACTATGAACGAAAAGATGCACAAGCTCTATCCATTATCCAATCACTTGACTTGAACTTAAAGTGTTGCCCTCTCATGTCTTAAACAAAACAATCTGTATAGTTAGAATTCATGTCCGAATCCGGTAAAAGGACAAGAAAAGGACGGAACTGATAGTCTAAAGGCCGAGTCTCAGTCTATTAGTTAGATGCGCACGCTCTTTCTTGTTTTTGTTCCAAAAAGTGAATCAAAAAGTAGATTCAATAGTAGCGCGAGATGAGTGACTAATTGGGAAGTACGGAACTTGAAGTCCGAAGGAGCAGGGCTTTAACCGACTCGGGGATGGGGCTTTCCTCAGTCTATACTGACTCTCTAACCGCTATCGACGAAGAGATGGTTAAACAAACTGTCCTTCCCGCGCTTAGTTTCCTTATCGTAGGCTAAGGAGACGGCGACTAGACTAAGCCTAAAAGACGCTAGACGGCACTGTTGACGGCTTATTGTCTTTCAATTGTAGCCAACCTCGATACAAGTAACCTTATGCATTTGAGTCTGTTTAGTGGTGCCTATCCCCGACAGTGACTCCTCACTCACTTTATATATTTCCTTATTTATGTGATTATGTGACACGTCTATCTTTGAAACTCTTACCATCAGCTAAAAGACAAGGATAAAGAGGTAGGGTGTAACTAAACCGGCTCGGTTCTGAGAGTACTATGACCCCGACTCCGTTAAAGAGGATCGCTAACCCAATTCCTTGAATCTCTGACTAAGCCTGTTCCTCGAGTACCGTTTGCTAACTACACGGCTAACGCAACTGCGTTGACTGCTTCTAGTTCTTGTCTTTCACGAGTAACTCTCTCTCTCTTTCTTTTTCTTTCTTCATTCTTACTCTTCCCCCTTCGTTGTATATATCCTAAAATATGTCTCTTCTCTGTCTACGCTCGTTCCTTCCCTTAAAAGAAAAGATCTCTCCGTTTGCTTCCTTCTCCTTTCCTTGCTAGCTAGAAATGATCTCTTACAACTAGCATTGCGATTCACGCATCTCGCACAACCGTGCCTGAGATAGAATAGTTTTTAGATTGGATTAAGTTATATTGTAGTAATGTTGGTCCCTCTCTTTTATTTTAATAGTGGCTAGCAGTGGTGGAAAATCTCTTTCTTCCCCGGGAGGATAGATCATTGCCATCTTCATCCCGGAAAGCCATGCAAATACATCCGCGCGGCTACAAGAGAGTTCCCTTACTGTGTCAACCTGCTTAATGAATGGTTTGGGGCTTTCGTTGACAGTCCCTATGAAGACTTCATCCGTCATCACAAATGGTGGCTGCGGGACTTTTTCTTTTGTCCCATGAGAGCCAGTCTCTCTTCTTAACCCTTCCGATAAGGTTTGAGTTCCATGAGTAAGCCTGTAAATAGCTACCTGCTATCATCAAAGTTTGTACGCATCTGCCTGTTCCTGTGAATGCCCCTTGGTAGGATATGTAAATACTGTTCTTCCTTAGACATTCATTATGAAAAAATTATCAATTTTAAAAAAACCTTGCGTGTGTTCATAATGGATTGACGGTGCTGTTAACTCGAGCTCACTAAGTGTTGAGCCTTAACCATGCAAGATGGGCATTCGATCTACGTAAGATGAAGTTAGCCAAGTGTTAAGCCTGCCCATGCAGAGCTAACACTTGGTCTACAAAGTTCCAAGCTGGCTAAGTGGTCGAGTCCATCTACGTAAGGTTGGTACTTGGTCTACGCTAATTTGTGTGGGATATCTACATCGACTTTTTATTTTAGTCCACATCGGATCAAGACCTACGTGGATTGGCTTGCTTCCTTGAGAAGAAAGCTCGTAACCATCAGGAAGTTGTTCTCACAGCCTCCATAGACAGGTGGCAGCTTCCCATGCAAAGCTTAATCGTTAAGTTTTGTTAATAACCGTTTTTACGCCTGGGTTTAAAGTATAGAGATTTCCACCTCTATTTTACGGTTTAAAAAACTATCCGCTTTAGGTGGTAACCATACGGACACCTCCTCTTAACCTCTTGGGTTGACGGCGGAAGAATTTCTATAAATATCACCTTCCACCCAACGTTGAAGACATCCTGAAGACTCAGTCTACTTTGCTCTGTCTTAGGTCAGGGAAGAGAATTTATTTCATATCCCATAGCCGAGAGAGGCGGTAAGAAAATTCGATATCCTACAGATCCAATGGAGGGATGGTAAGCCCTAATCGATAACTTCAGTTAACCTCGGTAGGAGCATATAATTTCTTTGATTAACCGATGTGATAGAAGCAGCTATTAGATCAGTAGTATAGCTGTGGGCTAACGTAGGGCGAGCTCTTTGATAGTGACTTCTTTCGGGGCTACGAAAGGCTACTTCAATGACGGAAAGAGCCGGAAACTCGAGAAGGTTGCCTTTGTAAGCGAAAGCTCGATCGACCAACCCCCTTTGTCTTTGTATAGTAAAGAAAGCATTCGCAGTAAGCCTAGCGGCGATCACCGATCAAATCAAATAGCATCACGCTCAGGAACCTGAGTGCCCTCAAATCAAGTAAGTCTTCCCTCCGCTGGATCAAGAAGTGGTGCTTCAGTCACTTCGGTAGGGGATTCGCGATGCCATCTGTATGGTCTTGCTGTTGACGGTACCTCACAATGGGGGTGCTGCCCAAGCCGAGCTAACTACAGGTCCGAATATACTGCGATCACCCAGACCTTTCTAATACTGATTCTAATACTGAAAGAGATCCTGTATACGAAATTTCTTCAGTTGCTTACTCGACCTAAGCAAGCCAGACTGAAGACCCTCAATCTAAATTCTTTCTCCATCGAACGGAAATGGACGAAGGTTGCGATTTTGATTTTCTCGGGCTAGACTAACTACAGCTACACATAAGCAGCACTCGTTCTCGTTCTATGCTTATATACGATAGGCCTTATAGTGTGAAGTGAACGATGTGCTTCCAGAAACAAGCACGAGGAAACGGTCAGGAAATAACTCGTATCGGGAGAAGAATAGGAGACAGACCTACTGACCTTTTGTAGGAGCAAGCAGACCGAGTTTCAGACCTAGGATAAGAGTCCTTATTTATTGACCTTGAAGTTCCGGCAGACAAGTAAGCACGAATAGGAGCGGGCAATAGAATTGTATCGCAATCGGAATATGTTGAATAGGCATAATAGCCCGTCTGCCAGCTATTGGAATAGGCCACCCGTATTAGCCACCTTATTTTGTTTGAAGGAAGGAACCAGCAAATCTTACGGTGACTAATCTCCCATCGCTAGCAAGCCCAACCGGATCTTCTTTATCTGCTTTCAAAACCCCAACCGAGTTTACTGAAGCTATGTTAGTTGAATTGGACGGTCTAGAGCATCACCCTGAAACACCGAAGGAACTCGAACTGAAGACTGTCCATTAGCATGACAATGCTGGCATACTGCAGAAGCCTTAGAGACAGGCTCTGATGTTCTTCCGAGAGGAGCTTACTAATGAAAGTGGGCCGTGACTCTGTTCCATCTCCGAGATTTACTTAAAGTTCAAGGAGTGGATCTTGAACTTCGGCCTTGTCATCTTCCATTTTAGGTGCTGGTGGAAGAGAAGAAAACTTATAGGCCTGTGAATTCAGCCCTTTGAGCCTTTGTGAGAGGCTTAGTCATCGTTACCATCTGGATCTGGTCCGGGCCAGACAGTCAAATTACTGACGGCCTATACATCTCTAACACAGTTTCTAAGGTGGGTAACCTCATCGATGATTGGACTGGCTCTCGTCGGTCGCCCTTCACCATCTGGAGGAGTATCAAAGGTCCTACATTCCTGTGATAGAGCTGCGCCTCTGCCAAGCTAGCATTGACTGTGAAGGGCCAATTATCGGCCAAAACCATTTCGATCTCCTTCTTGTCATTCCAGAATACTAGAAACTAGTGGAGCGAAGAGGAATCACCTGGCCACTTAGGGTAAAGCTATCCCATCGAGAACAGGATTGGCAATGGCTAGTGAAGAGCTGAAGAAAAAGCTATTCTTTTTCTCACATCTCGATTTCTCTCTCAATGCTCAATGGAAGCTGAGGCTATCTTGCTCAGTTTTTCCTTAGCTATAAACTAAGTAAGTAAACTACCTTTATTTGGACAATCTTCTTACCGTCCTATTACTGGTCTCAGCCGTATGACTAGCCTTAAAAAAGGAAGGCTTAGGTTCATCAAGCAGTACCAGATGCTGATGAAATAGCAGCTTCTCCGGATCCGGAGATGCTTCCTCAACAGCAGCTTCTTCGAGAACAGCCAATGAGTGCACAAGAGCTGATAGGCCAAGAGTTGACTTCCTAAAACGGTAACAACCAGGGATGTCTAGAGAACTTATCCTCGATTAGCTATAGAAGGAGCTAGAGAGTCGTTTTATTCTGTCCGGTCTGAGACCGGGTACCGCGTAAGACGGTATCCTAGTGAGCGGAGCAGTCTTAAGAACTAATCCGCGTTGGTAATAAGTTTCTAATTTCCTTCTGGCGGGACTAAGCGCTCGACGGTGAAGTGAAGGCTTCAAAAAGATTGATTGGGTTGAAAACGTCCGTGGGCTATTTATAGTCCGGGTAACCTGTTTCATAATATACTTAGAATAAGCTATATGCGCCCGCCTCTTCGACTGGAAACATTGGTTCTTTTCTCTTTGTCCGTCTCTCCATCCAACGTAAGGTACGCTTTCCATTTATTTTGTCTTGTGGTCCCTCATGCAATGTTTACCCCGCTTTGAGTTCCAGTAGTAGCTTACCTTCCGGGCGGACTCTGTCTCTCGTCCAGTCGGTAAGTTGGTTCGGAGATCGAGGTTATTGGGTTCCCTTTTATAGTACCATTCCAGGATAAATTCCTTCTTTATCAGCAGAGGTTGAAGATGAGTTATCTTCAGACTTTACCCCAGAGAATGACCTGATGGAAGAAGCCCTGAACTGAAGGGAGGAGAGATGGGGTTCAGACTAATAATTTCTATCTATTAGCCAGGCAAGTCTATCAATAGGAATTCTCTCTGGAAGGCTTAGGCCTATTATCTTAGACGGAATTAGTGGTATGGCTTTGAAGCTGGTCTTTTTACTTATGTCATTAGCAAGGCGTAAGGTAAGCTAGTCTGCTGCTCGCTTCGTAAAGCTCCGCTTCTTGCTTTTCATCCTTTATTTAGTATTAGGCTGCTTTTTCCGCTGCTGAGGTAGCATCTCTATCGGCTAGTGAGCTAGTCGCTACTAGAGTTTTTAAAGCGTTTGCGCGCCCCTATGTTCGAAAAGAGATCACTCCTGGCTAATGGTCGACTGAAGCCTCAGCCTATTTGTTTGAAAGAATTGTCTTCACATCACACTTTAGGTAAAGTGGAAGTGGCTTGAGCCTACCTAGGTGACCATCTTCGTCTACTACAACTTGGGATGTGTGCCGTAGAGTGTGGTACAGGTGTCACCAGTCCGGAGAGATTTGTTTATGATTTGATTTCGTCAACTCGGAACTCATAGCTGCTAGCTACTCCGTAGCTACTAAAACAAGAACTCTTTCACTCGGGCTACTCTTTTCTTATCGGGCAAGTTGCCACCCCTTTGTTCAATACCCGAACTCACGTAAGTAGCTTAATCTGTCGAGAGGAACCATACCCTACCGGATCGGACATGTAACCAGTCTTCTCCGGGCTGCTCTAACTGCTCTTCCTATTAGTTAGTTCCACGGGTAACTGTCGTCATCGAGGGCGAGGGGGCCAGTCTGTTCTGTCTACCAGTCAGTAGCTAACCGAGACCCCTGTAGCTAGCTCTTCTTTAGGGGCTCACCATTAAACTGTACCTGAAGACCATTCACTGGATCTAACAGACAGTTGGAATGCATCGACAGCCGATCTACTCATCCTGTATAGATTGTCCAATACCTTTAATTCCGCACGCAGCCAGTCAGCGGAGGAATGATGGTAGGATGTCCGGCAACCACACTATATAAGATAGAGCTTGCAAAGAAAGAATGTAGGAATTCTTTGGATGCTTTCTTGGCAATTCGGCCATTTGCTCTAGCAACCGCTGAAGTAGCTACCAAAATCGGCCTGATGAGGGCGCCCTTTGGCATTAGAGCTCTTTCAACAAAAGAAGATTCGAGACTATGAATTGAATTTCCCCTTACCACTATGTAATCCACACACGCACAAAAGGCCAGTTGATTGCTTAATTCAGTTGTTGAAGTATTCGTTCTCAGTTGCTTAGTCGGTTAATCAATAGTTAGTCTTCGCAAGCATAAATATTTAATCGCCGCGGGTATTGCACACCGCCCATTTCTATACGGGCTTAGGTGGGGCACAGGGCACAAAAGAAGCGGCCAGAGGAGACATTCATTAATAACGTCGAACCCTCACCCGTACTGATGAGAATGACGGGCACTGCATCTTAAGATGCCGAAGCCGAGGAACTGAACCAATTACTTTAAAGGCAGGCATCCCGGACTGATAAAGGGGAAAACTAGGCAGAAAAAGAGATTCTTATCCGCAGTAGCGACAATCAGGAACACTACTTCTATAAGATAAGATGATTCTCGCCATTTTCCTTACAATAGGGGCATTTACTTCAGTCTCAACTAGACCTAGACCCAATAAAGCTCGAAAAAGCAGGATTGCTTGAATGGAAAAAACAAAACTGAAAGGACAACCAAACGAAACCGCTAACAGCAGAGGGCTTTATCTATATATAGTATAGAGAGCTTACCAGACGAAACCAGGCCTTTAAGGCTGGAGTAGAAGGGATAGTAGACCCGAGAGCTGCTAGTATTAGAGCACCAGCCCTCATCGAGACAAGAGACCATACATTAACTATGGCAAGAACATTCAATGGTCTGCGATCTCCCTTCCTCAAAGCAAAGAAAGGAGAAGAAGCTATCGACCAGTGTCTTCTAGACAGAGTATAAATAACATCGCCAAAAAAAGTCAATCAACGAAGCCGGTAAGAAAGAGAATTGACAAAATTAACCAGTGAAAAAAGAAAAATCTTGTTTGTGTTCCAGGAAATATAAAGGAGAAAGAGCAATGAATCCCCTTTGCTTTCTCTATTTATAGAGTAAGCGCGAGGGTTGCGTAGCGAAATGTAGTCGAAATACAGCATTGGACAGCAATCATGAGGCAATGACATTCTCGATGAAAGCAAGGAGTTGACCCGGGAGGTTTTTATCCCTCAACTGAATGCGCCTTTTTTGTTTTGCGCGGAGGGACTGAGCTGCTCCTCCAGTAGATATTCCGGGTATTCGTGAACCTCTTTCTGGATCTTTACGGAAACAATATTATTTATTTCAGGTGCCATTATTCCTACTTCTGCAGCTATAGGTTTGCACTTTTTCCCAATATGGGAAGCGGCATCTGTTGATGAATGGTTATGGTTATACAACGGTGGTCCTTATGCACTTATTGTTCTAAACTTCTTACTTGGTGCGAGCTTCTTTAACTCGGAATGATAACACGAGCCCTGGAACAGATTTTTTCGGATAGCAGTCTTAGCATCAGACTAAGGAAGAAGGGAGGCAATTTCAAAGCAAAGCACTAACAGGCACCTTACTAGTCCTTCGGACTGCTACTAAAATGAAACCGATAGGCGGGTCGGTGGGAAATGAACCAGAAGAAAAGCTGATGGAGCCCTTTTCCAGACCATATATTTAACAAAAGAGGATGAAAATCAGGCTTAATAGAGGTTGGTTTCCAACAACTGGGCACCCTGCCAACTAACTGAAAAAACAAAAGCAACAATACTACCAGGGTAAAGACAACCAATGCAGAGGGGAGAACGCCCGTACGAACCAAAAGCAGAGGAATGAAATCCAAAGGGGGGATACTCTAGAAGAAATTCAAAATCAATCATGAACAACAGATCCAACGGGAATGGGTCATCATATAATATACCAGAATCTAATTATCTTAGCTTTTTACGAAACACTACGGCTGAATCAGACAGTAAGAAGAAGGATGTGCTTATCCACTTCCATCTGCTTATGCTAAGCGGTGGTGGTGCGTTGAGCAGCTCTTAGTTCCGTTTGCCGGGCCCCTGACGGTAGGCTATACAGCAGGCTAGAGACTTATGCTGTGCGCTGCCAACAACTGCGATGAATTCTTGGCTCCCGCTAGTAGGGCTAAACAACTGGACCGTTGAGTAACTGCTCTGTAAGACTACTGAACGACTAGTCCGTGGGGCTAGACCATTCTTCCACGGGGTATGATTACTGCACTGCAGATACTGACCTTCTTTCTTCGAGGAGCACAATCAACAGCACTTCCAACGCCTTCATCGGAGCAAAAGCGGGCAAGGGAAGTCGCCGGGTAGTACTCTAGGGTAGTTTACTTCCCCCTTACCCAACTGTGGGAGAAGAAGGATTTTTGAAGCTCCTACGGTTTGATGATTGCTTCAATCAAGAATGGGTTATGCATTCCATCATCGTGCCCTTCTACGAACGAGGGAACCTATTAATTATATGGCCACCGCTACGACGGTAAAGACATAAAAACCCACGAGTGAATGGTGTCGAAATGGCGATTGAAGCGTCGGAAATAGCCAATGCGCTCATATCTCGAATTGCGCGGAACCCACTACCAATACCTTTTCGATAACAAAGCCCTCGACCAAGGGATTAACCCGAAATGAGTGATTCCTGCCGCCCTTCGGTGGTATAGTAGGATGGATAGCAAAGCCGTTAAAGCCCTTCGCTTAGTGAGCCCCTCTTCGAGCCTCTACTGAATTCCGCTCGCCCCGGTCGTAGCGTTGACAAGATAAAGGAGAACAGCCCTGTCTGTTCTGCTACTTCCTTCGAGTTGACAAAGGAGAACAGCCCCCCTCTTGTTGATAGAGAGCTTACTGCCCCGCCCTTTATAGTCGCAACTGTTGTCATGGAAAAAGAGTTTGTTTTTTGTCAAAGAAGCATGCTTAACACAGCCTATAGCGTAAAGGCATTCGAGCTGTGTCTAAACTCAATTAAGGGTAAGGGCCTGTACTCTCTCTTCTGTAGATAGGCTATCCCTTTCGGCTATGGTATGGGGGAAGGGAAGTGAGATCTACCGATTGATTTTTTATTAGATGAGCGGCCGTACTATGATCGTTTGGGAGACATGGCCCCACGCACTACACACAAGACAAGAATGAATTGTTATGCGGTCGGTAAACTCTTTCTGCAGGCAGCCTATCAAATCAGATCACTTTTTTGTAATATGTCGTTCCCTCATTTACATGTATTCGGTCAACAATTCCATTTTGATGTTCCTGCTCGTGCCCGGAGAGATAATGGGCGCTACTCCCCCTCTTCCCGTTCTACTGGCCAAAAAATGCCGACCATTCACAGTTCTGGGGTTAGGTCGGATAGGACCAGACCAAATCGGCTGGATCTGTGGAATCTGAACGGATCAGATCCAATCGGATCTTCTCGTAACTTCGAGTTCAGGTGCCGTACCGCGGCCGGACCGGAAAGGAAGGGGACAGCGAACCTCCTGCCAAGAGGCCAAGGTTGCTTACTAACTCTCAGCCACTTGTTAGAAAGAAGTGCAGCTTTCTTTTCGGGGGGAGGGAAGGAAAAAAAAAAGAAGGCTGTAAAGTTCGATTCAATTTCCTCCTTTGGTAAAGATTGGCTTTCATTTTTAGAGGATGTGATTGGAATTCGTCTTTTCTTTGTTTGTATCACCGAGACACCAGAAGGGCCGGCCATATGTACTGTACCTAGGGAGACACCCGGCCCATTCAAATAAAAATAGAACGAGCACCTACGACTAAGGGGAATGGAATGTCGACCACAAGGTAAGATGATCTTCTAATACGAGGGAGAGTGACTGGTCAAGTCATGAAACTTAGTCATTTTGATCAACATGGCTGCAAGTGGACTGGGTTTATGTGTTTGAACTGACTACGACCAAGCTGCTTCAACCAAAAAAGGGCGACCCCTATTCAACTATTCAAACCGAAAGAAGTACCTCACCTCACTTACAAAGAAGTAGTTGGAGCTGGGCTCCGAACTATGAGAGTTTGCTTTTCTTTCATCTTTCTAAAAGTGATCTGTCTGATCAAATAAGGGATCAGACCGCTCCGGGTGTTCGAACTAATCATTAATAGTCGGCTTCATTTGTATCCTTTCGGTATGCGTTGCGAACACTTTCATTTTTAGCGTCTCACCTTCTTTAGAGAAGCAAAACTCGAACGGATAGAGCGGATGGTCCAACTACAGAACTTTTTATTTTTCATTACTTTCATGGTCGTGCCCCGCGGCACGGCAGCACCCGTACTATTGAAATGGTTTGTCAGTAGAGATGTTCCCATAGGTGCCCCTTCTTCCAATGGTACTATAATTCCTATTCCTATCTCTTCATACCCTCTTTTGGTTTATCTACATTCCAGGAAATTCATACGCTCCATGGACGGAGAAAAAAGTGGAGTCTTGGTCAGAGTAAGCCGCCCTATTCGATTACCAGGCATAATTGGGAGAAGCTCACCCGAAACTAGAGCGAGAAACGCCTTTTTTTTTTTCGTTCCCATTCTTCATTTCCTTCTTAGCGAATCCAAGGTATCATATTTAGAATCTTTCTGCGGTGTGCTCTGTTTACTATTCTTTTGTACTTTCTTCTCTTTACCACGCGATAGGTCAGCGAAGCGTGAGCGGGCGCGGAGAAGCCAAAGACTTCGGCCTAACGGGAATGAGCAACGACGAAATGACAAGATGAGGTGCTCCCGGCACCCCCATTTCGAAATTTTGGTCGAGGGAAAAAAACCTGTAGCTTTCCTTCCTTCGTCGGGCGGTGCTTGTGTGGGGGGTGTGCCACCAGAAATCGGGCTTGAAGCTCTCGCCTTACCAACGAGCCGACAGCTGATGGCTGTTGGTCACGACTACTACCAAAAAGCTCCAATGAAGATGAATATTTCACATGGAGGAGTGTGCATCTGTATGTTGGGTGTTCTTTTGTCGTGCGACCCGGCGGCTTATGTGCGACCTGTGGCCCACGCCTCCTATTTGTTCAGGGCGGGCGGCGTGAACTCTGATTCGATCCGGGTATTCAATCCCGCCGCTGAGATGCTCAGTTGACTCCTTAACCTTGATAGGAAGATGGCTTATTCAATAATTCGTGCATAAGGGTAAGGAACTTTGGATGAACTAATGCGAATGGGTGTCAGCTTCGCTGCTCGGAAACACCCAGTGCTGACCACACTGAGAGACACGAAAGCGCAGGTAACGCCAGTTGGCGAAGTGGCGTTAAGCATCCCTAGCGGTACGAAAAGAGAGGTCGTGATGATATCATCTACGTCCGTACCGCTCCTCGTGGAGTAGATCCCGCATCCAACCATGACCAGGGAACGGGAAAATTCCCACTACCGCTGGCAGGCCAGCCGGGCCGTGAGCGCGGTGGGAACGGACTTCCCAAAAAGCCAGCCCCGGGCCGGGGTCAGCATAGAATGAAGGGGACGGCCCTAACTAATGTTGTGTTGGCTTTGCCAACTTCTTGGGTTGCGGGCGGAGAAAGAGCGGACGTGGGGACTCGGGTCGGGGCGCAGCCTAACTAAGAGAGCCATTCCATTTAGGGCGAGACAGAATGGGCGGGCACGAGCGGTCTGGTGTCCGAGCCAATTGGTCATACGACGACTACTTCACTTATTTTTTGAGTATTAGCCGCCTACCCCGGAATGAAATGGGATGGAATAGAATAGAAATAGAAAGAACTCGAAGCGCTAGCGCTATAGGATTGATTTTTTTGGGGGGGTTGTGAAGAAGCAAGCTTATCCCCGCCCCGACCGACAGCTTCTGGGTCTCCCCATCTTTCCTAAACTTCCCCCGGTCTTCGGCCCGAGCTGTATGAGGCAGAAACTCGTTTCACGTACGGTTCGGAGGCCGAGCCCCACCCCAGCAGTAATGGTGCGGCTTAGGTCAACTAACACAAAGAAGATACAGTTCACTCAACGATTTCCTTTGGGTTCCGAACTCCATATGGGGAAGGAACGTTGTTGTTTGCGAGGTCTCGATCATTTACATGGACCCACTTTTCATTCTATTTGTGGGAATTTGATGATCTATAAACCCTCCCTAAGGAACGATCGGCTCATGTTTGAGCATGATGAATCACTTCGTGCCGACCTCTTTCTAATAAACTTTCCGGCCTCATATGAGAATGGAAAACTGGAGCATTTTCTGCATCGGTGGATGAAGAATCGCGAACATAAGAATTTCTGGTTGATCATGTTCCCAGAAAAAAGAGACTTTCGAGAAAGGACGAGCACGACTGAAGTGGCTATACATACAAATCTATTTACGGATCTATATGCTTTGATTGGAACTGGAAGTGGAAGAAAAGGCGGCTGGTATACCACCATAATGAAACTGCCTTTTATTTTTTTTATTCGGATAGGATTTATGTTGGCTTCGTTAGGAGGCTCGCGTAGTTTGTTACGTCAGCTCCAAAAGGATAAGTTGCGTTGGCATCGAGAAAGTTCCGTGGAGTTCATAATTGCATAAAAGGAGTCCAAGTAATGGCTGCGGCGCGTCTCGGCACTTCAGAGCGGGTCGGCAGGCGGGCGAGACAGAATGGGCGAGCACTACTAACCAAACCAAGCCTAGTTCTCGCCGATAGACGCTGGTAGCTTGCTTCCAAGCCTTGCCTTATATAACAAATAGTTTTGGTCATGGCCCGAAGGAGCCTTAAGCACTTTTACAATGCTTAAGTAAAGGCCCCATCCCTAGCTACTAGTGCTTTATTTAAAAAAATTAGAGGCATACTATCAGAAAGAGCTTCCTTGACCAATTGGATAGATCAATAAAATCAAAGTAGCAGCTGCAAATAGACTAGCGAACTCTTCAGCAAGCCGCTCATCAAAGGATGAAGAATCAGTCATGACTTGCTCTCTACCGACGATCGAGCTAGCTGACGCTCCCTATGAGATTCAGACCCTTCTCTTCTGGTGAGGAGGATGATCTCGATATTAAATGAAAAGGCTGATTTACTTGAAAAGAAGAAACAAAAAAAGGTTGGACTCTTTGGTCCTTTGAAAAACTAGAAAAAACATTCAAATTATCTTGAAACAATTGGGCTCCTAGGCCCGTAAAATCTTTATTGACTTGATCCGGTGAAACTACTGAAGATGTAAACTGAAAAGACGGGGCTGATTGGCCCAAAGAGATGATCGAAGGAGAGTGAGCCGCTGGGCTCGATGACGCGGCAACATTCACTTCAGCTCAGATTTGTGCCCAATTCCTCCATTCACAGAATGCCCTTATCAATCAAACTTTCTCTCTCTTACCGGAACTACCCTCTGCAGCTCCATCTTCAGCAGCTGCTCAATCTTTCATTTCTAAAATCAAACTTGGATGTCACGGGACTTGATTTTCTCACTTTCTACCTTGCCTTTTTTCCATCTTTAGCAGTGGAATATGAATCGGTTTCATTCCGATCTTCACTGGTCTGAGACGGCCCTTCGGACCCATTTCGGGACACTGCTGAAGGGCTCATTGGGCCCGCCAGTTCCTCGATCAAAGGAAGAGAAGCTGCTAAGATTGAAAACATATTGAAGATCTTTGCCGTCCCTCACTCTCACAAATGAGATGGAAATGAACACAACTACAGTGTACCCCTAAATTGATTGACAAAAAGTGGAAATCACGCCTAACCTCCTTTCAAGCCATTACTTACCCTTGCCCTTGAGCTTGAACCCTCATTCAATCTATATCATACCAGCCCGCTAACTACCATTGAACCGACTCGAACCTCCTGCAATCTATAAAGAATTTTTTCGAAAAAAGTTTGCTATATCAAGTCGATCCACCAACGTGAATGACACACCCCAATAGCGGGAACTTTTGCAGGAAAGAACCTAGGAATGATTCTTTGTCTGCTGTTCCCAGCTCTCTAATAAGAGCCCCATAAAAGTCAAAGTGAAGCCCTATGACTTTCCAATTTAAATATGCTTAACGCAGGCAAGCCGAACTCGGATCTTTAAATCAGTCTTTTTGAAAGAATGAAATTAGCGCCCTTTCGGTGCCAGCTGCACTCACCCTTTGCAGGAAAATCAGATGCTTACATGCAAGTCGAAAGGAAACTATACCAGCCAGGTCAGACTTAGCAACTTAAACATGGAGGAGAGTCGGTTTGCCAACAATGGAAAACTGAACTTCTTCTTGATGATGCTTGGCTTTGAATTCAGCAAATTATTTTGAAGCTGATTGGGCAGAAATTGGGTTTCCACCAGTCTAGTCTAAGGCTTGAAACCCCTACTCCTACTCCTACTCAGTTGAATCCGGTGAGGACTTTCAGATATGGTCTGAAATACTCTTTTTAGGATAGGACTCAAAAATGGAAGTAAGACAGCTGCTGATATAACTTCGTTCGGTACTTAGTCGGCCGAAAGTTCAAAAGAGCGTACTCTAACTCCAACTTTAATAACCTACTCTTCTTCGGTTGATGAACGAACTCCTACTCCAACAGAATGGAAGGCAGAAATGATTGATGCCCTTATTACTCGAAATGCAGGGGAGTCTCTTATGAGTCCAACTTGGCTTGGGAGAATCCTACAGCAGACAACAAGAATCAATCCGTAACTTACAACGAGCTCGAAATTCGCGGTTATTGAAGTGGAGCATTGATGAAGACCTGGCTTTGAAAGATCCAATGGCAGAGCATCGAAAGATGGTTTCAATTAAGGTGGGTAGCCTTTAGACTGGAGTGCTCCCTCCTGACTCTTCTGTACCATTCCAGAGTTTTGACCCCTCTTTGGTGGGCCCAGTTTCAAGACACAAAAGTCCCCCTTCAGACACTTCCAAAGCAAAGCATCGCAGGTAAGGTTTCATTCGTTTCATACCGAAACCGGAAAAGGAAGTTTTCCAACCATTGACAACAATCCATTGTCGAACCCTACCCAGCGGAATATGGAGGTACTTATGGCCGAACGGGCCAATCTGGTATTTCACAATAAAGTGATAGATAG
>JANZXV010018125.1:0-35271 GCA_027576455.1 Erythroxylum roigii | reverse complement strand
TAGAATTAAAAAATTGTGACATTTAATTAAAGATTAATTTACAAAAATGAAAATTTACTTAATTTTATAATAGTTGATTGAATTTAAAAAAGTGACATTAAAATACTTAATTTTTTATATTTTAACAAAAATAGCTTGATATTAAATTACTCGTTAACATGAATTACGTAACAAGTTACGTCATATTAATATTTTTGTTACATGATTAACATATATTATATTTGTTATATGAATTTTATTATTTAATAAATTTAAAATATCAAAAACTCTAAAATAATTACGAAGTAAATTATAAGGAGTTTATAATTATTTAAAATTTTAAAAATTTATTAAATAATAAAATTCATATTTGTCATAAATACAACATGTAACAGTCACGTTCACGTAACAAAAGGGATTCTTCAATTCATTCTTCCATAAATTACTGAAAAGGAAAAGAAATTTATTGAAATTCATGATCTAATAAATAATAGATCAAATAATTAAAAAAAGACTCTAAGTTAATCGAATTTTTGCCTCCCGAACACTCATCTTTATAACATACTTTTTTTATTTGTCAAATAAAAAGATTATTAACGATTTTCTAGTATTTTTTATAAACTTCTTTGAAATAAATAATTATAGTTGACGTTAAGTCATCATCTTTTAACATCTCTAATTTAAAACCGAATATGAAACTTTAGTTTCATTTGGTTCCTTTATGAAATATAGAAAAATATTCGGCTCTTGACAAAAAAAGACTCATAACATCTATACATTCTAAACATAATTTAATGTCAAATTATTTTTGATAAAAATTAAAATATTTTAATGGCATATTTTAAAAATTGAATTTGTGTTATTAATTTGAATAAAATTTTAGTTTTTTTAAATAATTAGCCCTCTAAGTAATTGGCAATTACATTTAAGTAAAGTTGTAACTTGACGCAAAAGTTAACAAACCCCAAAATCATAAATAAGGCCCAAAACAGAACCAGCGTAGTTTAACATAACAAAGGTCCTAATTCCTAAATGTCGCCTCAATCTCTCTCTCTTAACACCAACAATCTGAATCTCCCTTCAGTTACAACTCAACTCTCTCACGCCTTCCTCCGCCACTCTCCGCCACGTCCCTCCTCCGTCTTGCGTTTCAAAACAACGCCACCCTCCTCTGCCATGAGGGGTCTTGTCTCGACGGCCAAAAGAGTGCCCGTGTGGCTCAACCAATCAGCTAGAGCCACCAGTTTTCGCTCTTACGCTTTGGTGCCTATGGTGATAGAGCACTCTTCTCGAGGTGAGAGAGCTTACGATATCTTCTCCAGGCTTCTCAAGGAGCGAATTATCTGTATCAATGGACCCATCAACGACGATACTGCCCATGTCGTCGTTGCTCAGCTTCTCTTCCTCGAGTCTGAAAACCCCTCCAAACCCATCAATATGTATCTCAATTCCCCCGGGGGGCAAGTCACTGCAGGTTCATTCTTATATCTTTCCGTCCACTTCTTTTTGTTTTCTTTTGATAGCTGTTAATAAATAAATTTTGTGCTCTGGTCATTTGATTGGATTAGCTTATTAGATTATATAGATGATTTAGGTTATTAGGTTATTAGTCTTGTGAATATCTAGTGTAGTGAACGGAAGTATTATGATATTTTTGATTGACTGTATCTTGATTCTTAACTTGGAAACAAGAACAAAACATAAATTTCAATGGAAGGAAAGAACTTTTTGGATCCTAAACTTGAATTGGAATCGGAATTACTTCCAACTGCGAATGTGCAGTAATTTTGTTAGTAATTCAGTTGCTACTAACCCAAACTCGTGAAATTTTGTCACAAGTAACTGGGCTTGAATTCCTTATAATTGGACTCATGTTTGCTATTTAATTTTTGTGTTAAAGAGTTTTAATTGCGATTACCAAGTTCTTCACTCTCATTTAAATTAGTTTTCTGTTAGATTTTTCTATCTAGTTTTTGTATTAGAGTTCTTAATCTGTATTGAGCCTCAATCGGATTTTTGTATTAGAGTTCTTAATCTGTATTGAGCCTCAATCGGATATTGAATTTGCTGATTTTCTTCATGCATGATTCCTAACTAATGTGAAGAAGACAAATTTATATACAACCATTCAAAATGATGAGCTGATATGTACCTCTGGTATCCTTTATTGAGATTCTTATTCCTGTATAGATGATCGGTGACAATTACTGATATTTTGATGGGATTAGAGGAAATACTACTTTATATAAATGGTAACATGCTAGTGAATTTCATATTCACGGTTAAGATTATATGTTGTTATATTTGTCAATGATAAATCTTGCACTTAAAAGGCATTTTGTTTTTTTAATTAAAACTAATGAAGATTAATCAGAGTAAACTAAATCAAGAATCTTTCAACAATCTTCTCCTCTAGATCATAGATTGAAATCATAATACCTCTAAAAAGTCAACGTATTCCATGTGCAAGGCTCCCCGCGTTGTGAGAGTTGGAGGAAGGTCATCAATGTATGTAGCCTTCTGTTTGTAATTTTTACAAAGAGGCTGTTTTTTGTGATTCGAACCTGTGACCTTATGGTCATAAAGGAGTAACTTTTACTAGTTGCTCCAAGACTTTCCCTCTTGTAATACATCTATACGCTTTGTTTCTTTTCTGGACTTCTTAACCAAAAACAAACATGGGCCATCCTATCTGAAATCTAATATGAGATATGTCTATCTTGTTATATTGTTTAAATTTTTGTCATATAGATATTCAGTATATGGTTGAGAACATAAATGGTTTTGGTTTATTGTACAGGACTTGCTATATATGACACGATGCAATATGTAAGATCTCCCATCAATACAATTTGCCTAGGACAAGCTGCGTCTATGGCTTCTCTCCTTTTGGCTGCAGGCGCCAAGGGTGAAAGGAAGTCGCTTCCAAATGCAACAATTATGATACATCAGCCATCAGGTGGGTACAGTGGCCAGGCAAAGGACATGACAATTCATACAAAGCAAATTGTTCGTGTTTGGGATGCACTGAATGAATTGTACTCAAAACATACGGGGCAGCCTGCAGATGTTATTCAGAAGAATATGGACAGAGATTATTTTATGACCCCAAGCGAGGCAAAGGAGTTTGGTATTATTGATGACGTAATTGATCAAAGGCCAACATCTTTGGTGACTGACGCTGTTGGAACTGAAGGCAAAGGGAAGGGTTCGCCTTAGATCGAGGGAAAATTTTAAGAGGAAAGTGATCTTTGATTTTGAAACTAATGCTTACTTGTTTTGAGTCATCCGGCGGTGATTATATTTTCTGAATGTTCTCATTATCAAAATTATATCGTTATGTTGTTTATGTTGGATTAATCAATTTATCTACCATAACTTATTTCTTTTTTATCCATATAAGGAATCTCTTGAAGTAATGAAGTTAGTTAGCTAACTTTCAGCTTTTGGCTTCATGTGCATAACACAAGTTGTGAGATCAGGGTATCCATTCTGTCTGGCAGAACACAGCAATTATAAGATCATTTGTGTATTAACCGAGGGACTGAACCTGGTCTTCTGTTTAATAAACTGGTAAATTTTGCAAGGTCTCTTCGTTCACCTGGATTCTTTCGTTTTCCTTCCCTTTTTTTTTTCTTCTTATTCTTAAAGGATGTTGATACCTGCGTGGTAGTTTGGTCTGGGGATAACATTGGTCTTTAGCTTCTAATCCCGGAATCCTCACGCGCTTCTATCCTTAGTGTTTCAAAAATAGTAATAATACAAAAAAATTATATGCTTATGTGAATGTATATGTGCATGTATTTGTATTTACATCTTTGTACAATAATTTATAGCGACCATTTACTTCTCTTGTAATCAGCAATGCACCTAAACTCTACACGAGTTTTAACACTCTGACCACAATTGTCTGTTTGTTGCTCAATCCAAGAGCACATGGCACCTTACTGGAACTAACTCATCTACTTATGAAATGTAAAACGTATGTATAGACTCGGTTTTCATTTTGCATGATAAGTCAATGTTTCATGTAACAGAACCAGTCCATGAACTCCTAAGCTTCATACATTTTCCGTGTCTTGTTCTATTATCATTTGGAGAGAAACTTTCTTGGCTGTATAAGCCTTTTGAATTGAAATTCCCAAGTGCTGCTTTCTTTTGAGGATGCTCATGTAAGTTGGTCCTGTAAACTTGCATATATTTCGTAGCTAACCATTCAGCTTTCCAACTCTGTGATTCTGGTAAGTTCTTCAAGGCTCATACTTTGGTTGATTAACTTTTAATTTTATAAAACTTCTCCTTGAATTGGTACACTCACTTGTTTCTTTTGCGATTCTTGACTTCTTATGCTTCTATAACTCAACAAGAGCTTTAAATATGTATTTACGTTGCCATATTGGACACGTGGCCTTTAACAACATTTACTCTTTGGTTATTATTTTAATTACTATAACATTATAATATTTTAGAAATAGTGGTATTTTAGATTACATCATAAAATTAAAATAGTTGAGTTTTGCATTAAAAAATCGATTATGAAAATCCTTATATTTTCAATAAATAAAACAAAACAACAAAACGAGTTACGCGTAATAATAAGGTGTTGTGTTCCTTAAAAATCAGAATTTACAAAACAGCCCCAAACTGGCAGCGAAATAGTTCTCTAAAGCTCCACAAAACCAAAGCACCTCACCCTCTCTACTTCTCTCTATCGACCGCCTCAAGTATCTCTCTCTTTCTAAATATCGAATTATTTTCTCATGTTCTCTCTAAATTCGCAACCCTCGCCGTCTTAGTCAGATGACGCTCCTCTTGCCGGAACCCTACACGGCACTCCTCCGCCGGTCACCGCTTCTTCTATAATTGCGATTGGGTTCTTTTAATCTCTTGTTCCAATTGGGTTCTGTTCGTTTGCTTCCATCTCCTATTTTCTCTTTTGATAGCTCCTAGGGTTTTTGGAGTGATTCGATAAGATTGTGGTTTGATTTTGTTCGATTGATCGACGAGGACGAGAACGGCGCCTATGGCTCCGGGGCGTAAAAAGGGAGCGAATAAGGCTAAGGCGAAGAAACAGTTGAGCTTGGGCGATCTTGTTCTAGCTAAAGTCAAGGGTCACCCCGCTTGGCCTGCCAAGGTCTTTATTTCCATTTGCTATCTTTTCTTTTAAAAAAATGTTCTTCTTTTGCTTGTTTTGATTTTGAATCTGTTTTCCTTACGAGTTACGACTGATATTTCGGAGTTAGATTGCTCTTTGTCTCTTTTCTTTTCCATGTTGGTCTGAATTTGACTTGGCACTTCTGTGTTGTACTTCGATTGCGTTACTTCATCATGCGTTGGGTTGGGATTTTTTTGGTGTGCATTATTTTGCATTTGATGCACTAAGTGGATTAAGTTGGCAGATTCTTCTGATGATGTCGATTTCATACTCGTTTGTCCTTTTTTTTCGAAAGATAATCGTATCTTTCTTCTTTAGTTTTGTTGTTCTCAAGTGTTAAGTGGATGTAGTTGTGAACTTTAGACATTAAGGTTCGAATGTTATGCTAATTTATGTTTTCTCCTTTCTTTTTCTCTGTGCGATGTTAGAGTTTGTAAGTTCTTTTTCGTTTTTCCATTTAAAATTTTTGGTTTTATATCAACATGACAAATATTGAGCTAGATTTGTGGGTTTTTACTTTACAGATCAGCCGGCCTGAGGACTGGGATAAAGCTCCTGATCCCAAGAAATATTTTGTTCATTTCTTCGGAACTGGAGAAATGTATGTATTCTTGTTCAAATTTATTGAACTTTTTGATGGCGTTGTGGATTCTTAGGATGGATATCTTCTTAATTATTTCTTTCCTTGTAGTTAATGGAATTTTTTTTTGGGAATATTTTTAATTAACAGGAAACAATAGAATTTTTGGACTAGATGGAGAGTAATAGCTTTTTGGTCGAATTTTCTTGTTGTAATTTAAATGCATTCCTTCCGAACTTTGAAGTTTTGATGGAAGCTAGTAAATGTACATTCTCAACTAGTGTATGTTTGAGGCTGAGTTAAGTTAAGTAGATTATATTTTAAACAGGTTTGCTTTTCTCAAGCTCAAGATTTTGCGTCATCTGCTAGATTGACATTGCAAGCCATGCATTGCACTTGATCTTTCTTGAGGTTATCTTCAGGTGCATAGTCTATCAGAATAATGGAAAAAACAAAATTTGACGCTGCATTTTGTACTGGATGATCCTATTCATCTAAATTGCTTGTGAAATTAAAGGTCCTAACTCTATTGCTTTTGAATCAATTTATCATTTACAATTTTGAATTTTTATTGAAGCAATACTTTAGTCTGGAAAAGATAATCATTTTCTATTCATCATTTTCCACAAAGTCAAAATTGAGGTGTAAATAGATGCAAAACTAGTGCATGGAAGCATGTTAGAAACCAATGTAAGAACAGACATCAAATTACGGTTTGAAACTTATGTGTGATTACACATAATTGGAATTTTATGGTTCCTTTTAGATAATGAATTGTTGCAAATATTCTTCTGTTCCACCATGTAGAAGTATCATATACATGATTTTGCGTAGACAACACAGATGACTGGTTTCTTGATTGAAGCTGAAAGTTAACCCTTTCATTGTGGTTTGGCCGTGAGAGGATACATAGTAAGCATTGTCTGCCATTCTATAGCATCAATCAAATAGTATTTTACTTTGTTTCTATTTACTGGTTAACTGGCTTAGCATGCATCTGAAGTATGAAATTATTCTTCTTTGTATTTGAAGTGATGTAAAATATCTGGTTGTGTGCATTTCTTTTTGCACATATGTGCTGACATAAATCTCTCCAAATTTGTTAGTCTTTGGAAGTTTATTGATATTTGTGCTTGGATTTGTCATGGCACCGCTTTATGTGAGAATGTGAGTACTTTCTCGGGTTGACTCATAACTCTTGCAGCTTTGCAGAAACTAAGAAACTTTTGGCACCCTCTTGATGTTTGAAATAGGAAGGCCATTTCTAACTTGTCCTGCTCTTTACCTTGTTGGGCTTCTTGTATTATTGCTTGCACAAAAGGAAAAGAATGAAAGAAAAATATGAGAAGCATTGATTGTCTTCTCCTTAGATGTGGAAACTTGGTGTTTTGTTTGCTTTTATTCAGTATCTGGTTAATACCTGGAAATTTCATAGCTTCTGATGATTGAATGGATTGGTCCTTGTACTATTTTTTTTGTCTTATTTCTCCATGTAATTTGTTTTCCTTTTGCAGAGCTTTCGTTACGTCTGCTGATATCCAGATATTCAATAGTGATGTGAAGAACAAATTGTCTGCACGGTGTCAAGGTAAGACAGGTAAGTCCTTTTCCCAAGCTGTGAAGGAAATCTCTGTGGCATTTGAAGAGTTGCAGAAAAGAAAGCTTGGTGGTTTGGGAGATGATGTGGATGAATCAGCACTTGGCTGTGAGGGTCCTTCTGCTGATGGCCTAGACGATAGGATGGATGTTGACTTAAATGACGGACCCCATGAAGAAACATCAGATGAAGGAACTGGGGATTTTACCTCCAAGTTAGATTCACATTCAAATAGGGAGGGTGAAACTGATGATGATGTTGTAAAGCCTTCTCCATTGTTAAATAGTGAAGAACAACATCACACATCATTGACATCTGATATTGATGATGGCTGTCATGTGAAGGTTGAAAACGCCGATGATGTGAAATATGCTAATTGTGCCAAGAAAGTTGGTAATAGTACATTGATGAATGGTCATAAGTCGAAGATGTTGGGTACTGATTCAAAGAGGAAGTTGGAGGGTGCTGATGAGGGAAGTGGTAGTACTGGGGTGAAATCATTGAAGGACTCCATAGATGTTGGTGGAAAATTGGAAGATGGAGTTAGAGGTGAAATTGCTGGGGTTCATTGTGCAGGATCTTCTCCTGTTGCCGTTAAATCAGAATCAGGAATGAGCAGTGGAAAGAAGTCAAAAAAACTGATAAAATATCAAAAGGGTTCAAGGGTCTGTCAAGGTAGTAATGACAGTGTTGTCAAGCTCCCACCTGAGATCAGTAATAGAAAAACAGGGCTCCACCCTAGACCTGGAAGTTCAAAGTTTGAAGCTGGTGATACTTCTCATCCTGCTAAAAAGTCAAAGTTTTTAGATGTGGAAGATGGTGCTGCTGTGAGATTATCTTCTAAAAATTTGATGAATCATGCTTCGAGATCTACTGCTGATGAAAAATCAGTTAAAGATTCAGACAGTAAACGAGAAATTCTTTTGGCTTTAAGAGCTCAGACAGGAAAAGACAGATCTTATGTTCCCTTGGGAGTCAGCAAAGATAAGTCCGATGTTTCACTTCAACCGGATAGGACTGATTTACTTTCTCCAACAGTGAAAGCCAAATCTGACTCTTCTGCTGAAATGATTAAAGTTAAAGCTGATATTTCTGGTGATGAAGCTGTGCTTCCAGTAACTAAACGCCATAGGCGGGCTTTGGAGGCAATGTTGGGTTCTACTTCACTTAATTCTGATGACAGAATAGCAAAAAGTTCTCTTGATCAAAAGAATGTTTCATCTTCCAGTAATGCTGGAGCTACAGTTCAACTTCCCAAAAGACGAAGAGCCGTTTGCCTATATGGTGATGATGATGAAGATGAGGAGCCAAAAACTCCAGTTCATGGAGGGTCCGGCAGAGTTTCTAGGGAACCTAGGTCTATGTCTGATACTATCAAGAAGAAAGATGCAAATGTTACAAGTTTGTTAAGACAGCAGCATGTTGTTGTCATTAACACTGAGAAAAATATCGGGGCTTCTTTTGGATTTGAACGCAGCCGTTCAAAGGAAACAGTGTCACATAGCCAACAAAAGATTATGAAGAAACCTGACATGTCTGGTCCTCCAAGTCCTGGAAAAGTAGAAATGGAACACTTATCATCCAAGGATTCCAAACCTATTTCTACATCACCTAGACAATCCCCACTATTGGTTCCTGCTCCCAAGTCAATCGGGGAACATCATGAACCTGCCAGGCCTGTGACTAAAATTTCCTCAATAAAAGGGCCTCAGCCTGGTTCTAGTAAGGTTTCTGGTCACGTTTCAGATTGCTTGAATACATCTTATGGTAATGGGGCTAGTCAAATGAATAGACCAGCTTTATTAGGAGAAAGACCCAAAACTACACCTAAAGCACCGTCAAGGATAAGTGCCGATTTGCTGGAGACTTCAGCAGAGTATAATCCTTGTCCTGGTGAAATTCTTTCAATATGTTAGACTACCCATGATCTTTTTGTGATTTTCTTTTGCCTTATTACAGACTGCAAGTCGGCATCGAAGATAGGAGTGGTTGGTTTGTGGAATCAAAAACCCCAGATTCTGCTACTTCTATGAAACATCTTATTGCAGCTGCCCAAGCAAAAAGGAAGCTAGCTCACTCGCAACAATTTTCTCTGGGAAACCTTAATTCTTCTCTAATTTTTGCTAATGATATGCATGGCAGCACACTCAGCCCATCTCTTGTGCAACCTTTTCTATCTGAAACAAACAATTTGCTACAGGGAGATATGCAAGGAATTCATCATCATGTTAATTTAGTTTCTCCATCTACTCATGCTCGGGAATCATCATCCCACAATCAATTGGACAATGAAGAAACTGAGGAGCGAAGATTGAGTTCGGGACAAAGGGCTGGTGGTGGCTCACTGAGTGGTGGTACTGAGGCTGCTGTTGCACGTGATGCTTTTGAAGGGATGGTAGAGACCTTGTCAAGGACAAAAGAAAGTATCGGACGAGCAACTCGGCTTGCTATTGACTGTGCCAAGTATGGAATTGCAAATGAGGTTAGTTAATGTTGCGTTACAGTTTTTTCCTGATTACTTGTTTTCCAAATTGTCTAGTGTGTTGAAATATTAGCTATCTTGATTTCTCAAATCTTGCTGTCAGCTTTCTTTTTCCTTATGGGAATTGTTTGCTACGTTAGAATTGTGGTGCTGTACTGAAATATTAAAAACACTAAGTCATGTAGTACACTGTATTATATCTTTGGAAGACCAAGTTTTGGGGTTGTTGCATCATCTATGCTTTGGGTCCCCATTTAGGGCATATTTTAATGGTTTAAATTGTGCTATATCAAAATTATGTTAGGTTTTGTTTTGATTTAATTTTGATACGAAAGAAAATTAGGATTGTATGTAGCAAATTTGAGTCAAGTGTAAGCATGGAGGGCAAGAAACTGATATTTGTATTCTAGTCTGCGATACCTTGTGAAGGAGAATTCGAAGAACTGCGTCATTCAAATGATTCTAAAATATTCAAAAAATGATTGTACAGGTTGTTGAACTTCTTATTCGAAAGCTGGAAACTGAGCCAAGTTTTCATCGCAAAGTGGACCTTTTCTTTCTTGTGGACTCAATTACGCAGTGTTCGCACAATCAAAAAGGTTGTTTCTTCCTTCACAACAATAGTTTCTCCAAGTGTAGCTCTTATTCATTACAACCAGAAACTCTTCATGCACTTGATGACAATTCCTTTGGTTTTAGTTGTGCTGTGACCTTCCATGATGAATGTTTCTTTATGGTACATTAGGTATTGCTGGAGCCTCATATGTTCCAACTGTTCAAGCAGCTTTGCCTCGCCTACTTGGTGCAGCTGCTCCACCTGGAGCTAGTGCTCGTGAAAATCGTCGTCAGTGTCTTAAGGTGAATTTGATGTTATGTGGATTTAACAATGCACATTTTGTTATGAGGATGAAATTGACCTATCTGGATTCCCAGGTCCTACGGCTGTGGCTGGAGAGAAAAGTCCTACCTGAATCTGTTCTGAGGCGCTATATAGATGATTTTGGAGTTTCAAATGATGATACCTCTGTTGGATTGTCCCTTAGACGTCCATCTCGAGCTGAGAGAGCTGTTGATGATCCTATAAGAGAAATGGAAGGAATGCTTGTGGACGAGTATGGCAGGTCTGTTGATATTGTCTTTTTTCTTCTTTTTGTTTGATTTCCAGCTAGGTGACAGTTTCTTTCTTCACATTCATGAAGTTGACTGTACTGGACTTACATTCCATTATGTGCTAATTTTTTGGATGAAAGTGCATTTAACAGAGCTCAATATCGAACTGAAAACATGGGTTCTCTGAGGAATTTGGTCATAGTAATATAATCAATGATATATCTCATGAAATTTGTCATGCACATCTACTTTATGTCTGCCTAAATGGGTGGTGTAGCTGTCCAATTCATAATTTTAATTTCTCCAAAAGCTGGAGAGCTTGAACAAGCGAAGCTCTGATAGGATTCCACTGTCTGTTACTGATACAGTTGATCTGTGCAGACATGCCATGTTGTTAACACACATTTGTCATGTACACTACTTTTTTGGAATTCTTTCTTGAATATTTAGTAAAAAATCTCACTTGTGGTGTTATGACTCCTTTTTCACCATAAAGTCACTACCATCATAATCAAGCAATGTCAGATCTCATCCAAAATACTAAATATATGTTATAGTCCATGTGCAATTCATTCTGGAATGAAAGCATATATCCTGAAAAGATCTTGTCTATGTTAGTTTGGCCCCCCCACATGTAAGCCTTTGGTGACAGCAGCTTGTAGGTCCAGACCAAGCAATTTCCTTGGTTTTCACTGTCGATCATGGGCCATATCTGGTCTATGCTGATAGGCTTTCTTCAATTTCCTATAGAACGATTGAAATTTGTGATATGTAGACACTTGAATGTCACGATATCAAATCAGCGAATTGGAACTGAAGCATGTGGGGCCCTTTTTTCATAATACTGGAAGTAATGGCTTTTTTATGTTTTTGCGTTTTGTGTGATGACTTTCTACTATATCTGGAGTAAACGCATTATATGCAGAAGTTTGATAGTGAAATATTTACTGTTTGTTATTTAACTCTATATTGGTGCCCACGGTTGTTTAATACGTTGTATGCTGTAGTGTATATCTTTTCTCATTTCTTACTGTGCCCTAACTCTATTTCTGATGCAATTTTTTGTCTGCTGAACCAGCAATGCTACATTTCAGTTGCCTGGCCTTCTATCTCGTAGTATATTGGAAGATGATGAAGATGATTTCCCTAGCAGTTTGTCCAAGGAAGAAGCTGATGCACAACCAGTTGTGGAACCCATCTCTGCTTTGCAGGAGTCAGATACTAGTACTATTGCTGTGATTGACAGGCGTCACTGCATCCTTGAGGATGTGGATGGTGAGCTTGAAATGGAAGATGTGTCTGGGAATGAAAAAGATGATACTTCATCGCACAGCAGTGGTTCTGTTGAAATGGAAACACAACAGCAGTCTATGCATGGGTTGACTGAACCGGCATTAAACAATTCCATGGAGTTGACCCCTTTGCCTGAAGGTTCTCCACCATTGCCTCCCAATTCTCCTCCGCCTCCCCCACCTTTGCCTCAATCTCCACCCCCGCCCCCTCCTCCAGCATCCCCATCACCACCCCCCCCTCCACCTCCACCACCAGTGTTGCCTCGACCTCCTGTCTTACTGCCGCCACCACCACCACGTCTTCAAGCTCCTCCTCCACCACCACCGCCACCTCGTCAAGCTCCTCCACCCCCACCGCCACCACCTCTTCAAGCTCCTCCACCCCCACCGCCGCCACCTCTTCAAGCTCCTCCACCACCACCATCACTTCTTCCACCACCACCATCTATTCCATCAGAGCCACCTCCTCATGTTCTGTCAATGGGTGCACTACCAGCCATGGTATCCCAAGCATCTGTACCTATTCAACCAACTGTACAGCCTCAATCGGTATTTTCCTCTCTGCCATTGTTGTAGTCTAAAAAACAGTCGGCAATAATTTATTATAGTTGGTTTATAATTCAATTGCTTTTTCCTTTCATTTTAACATTTGTGTTGTATGTCTCATGATCTATTTATCATTATGCAGGGTAACCAAATGATCACCATGCCGGGAAATTCTACCCAAGGAAATCATGTAGATGGTGTTGTGAAAAGTGAATTGTTTCCACAGCACTTTACACCATCAGCAGTTTGCAACCAAGAACCTACAGGATTTAGTTCATCAAGGCAAATGGATTATGGGCAAAATGGCACATATATGAATCCTCAAGCTTCTCAAACAAATCCACATTTTCAACCAGGTAATACACCATTTTTGCAAAGACCACCCCATCCTAACCTGCCTCAGAATACAACTGGTCATTTTCCCTTCACAAACCCTGCAATTCAGCAACTCCCACAGCAAGTGTATCCCCATCCATACAATTTATCGTCCCTTCCTGATTCAAGAAGGCAATTTGTTCCTGAAGATCAGTGGAGGATGCCCTCAAGTGATTTTAATACCAATAATCACCATGGTGCATGGATGAATGGAAGAACTCCATCTCATGCAGGCCCTCCTTTTGGTCAGGAAGGTATGGATTAGCTAGTTCGATTGTGTTTTTCTGTGTAAAATTTGACTCTGGATTCTTGTCATTAGACGTGCATGTTACTGTTAGAATCTTCATGTGCCACCCGACTTGAGATTTTTCTCTACTTGGTTATCAGTGGATGAGGTGTATAAACTTTTTCAGCTATTGTGGTATATGGTTATTTTCAGCTGTGCCAGCTCCATTTGGAAGTAACTTTCTTTCAACGGTAGATTAGTTATGAATTGGAAATTAGAACATTGATGACAGTTGGGTATTGTTGTTTAAATTGTTCATTCTCTGAAATATATCTTCTATCTAGCAATGAATCTATTCTGCTTGATTCTTTTTTCTTGTTTTCTTGTTGTGAGTTTTTCTTTCTTTGTTGTTTGTGGCTCACTTGGTTGCACTACTTGGCATACTAGCAATTAGGTTCAAAATTTCTGTCATATTCCTTCTGTTAGCGGTTTAGATTACAAGGTTGATGGCAATATGATTTCACATCAATAACAAGAGGGATTTGTGTGTTTGAGTGGAGAAACCCGTTGTGTTATGTTTTTGTAGGCTGGGGATGTTGGGTGGTAGGAGTCTTGCATCATTGCAGTTATTGGCTAAGTTTATTAAATTTTAGTTTGGCTTGAAAATTCTTAGTTCAGGATTTCACATTGTAAACTCGCGCTACATGCTTTTGCTCATAAATCTGTCTACCTGCATATTTTTTATGACATTGACAGTTTAATAGGCTAGTTTTCGACGTTTTTTCACTGGTGGTGGTGCTTGAGAAGATCTGCATCACTACTGCTTATGTTTGTACAATGGTGGTCAATATATATGATTCTGAGCTAGAGGTTGATTTGGTCCTTAAATAGCTAATTTGGGATAATCATGTAAACACTGCTTTGCCAGGCTACTTTAGGCCACCCATTGAAAGACCTGTTGCGAATAACATGAGTTTCCCACCCTCTGCCACTAACAGCTTGCCATCAGGAGCTCCAATTCCGGGTAATGTTTTCACTTGAACAACAGCTTTTTTGCTGGGATTTTCTTTAAGCTCCAGTTTGTGTTTATTTTAAAGTATCACTCAAAGAAGTAATTTCTTGGTTGTGTTATTTTAGGTCATGGTGCATCACCAATGTTGCCTTGTAGACCAGACATGTCCGCGCTTAATTGTTGGAGACCTTCGTAAGGATTAGTCTGATGCCTTGTCTACATTAAGTTCGTTTCTTTCTAAGGTTTGCTTCATGTCTGATGAATTATTGTGGAGCTAAACTCTTTAAAAAGTTGGTTCCATTTGTTTAAAAGTTAGATATATGGATCAGTACCTGAATTAATTGCTTATCTGATGAAATGTGATCTGAAGTGTGTTTCTTGACTGATCCTATATGGAACTTTTGGCTTTCTTGTCCTGGTTTCCAATGTTTCAATATCATAGTTTGCTATTCTGTAATGGATATATCCTTCCTTCCATATAAGTTGTTACTGAATTGTATTGAAATTTACATTTATAGTTCTTATGTTTTGGATGCAGTTAATACCTTCAAAGGCTTTGGCCAGAGAATGTGCAGTCTCTGTTTTACTTCTTTTGGTGGGTGCCAAATTTGTGTTGGCTGGTTTTCCCACTGCTGTCCGTAGGAATACATACCATGATTTTTGTGTACTCCAAAGAAAAAGACCTTACTCGCGGACAAAACCACTGCGTAAATGCAGTGATTAGACCATGTGGAGACTCATGGAAGGACTGTGTATATTGTAATTTTTCCTGACAAATGTAGCCCAGGAACATTTGCTTCCAAGTGTTGGCCCATGTTTCTGACTTGGTTAGTACATCACATCTTAACTTTGTAATTATACTGGATTTTTTTTTATATAAAATTACTTTTTCAGTTAAGACTGGACGAATGATTGTTATACAAATCCATGTGAAATGTAAATGTTATTGTATTTAATCCTTCTGTCACGAGGTTGAATCTTTGTACCTCCCTCTACCAGTCTGTTCAGAATTCCATCTCAACTTTTCCACCAAGTCAGATCCATGCTTAATTAATTTGCTTACAAATTCTGTTACTTTGTGCATTTTGTGTTATTTATGTTGAAGTGGAAGTTACTCTTATCTAGCACACTATCTTTTCTCTGAGCTGGGCATCAGCTAGTCCTCTCTTCTTGTTCTTGTTTTGCAAGCTAGTTGGAGTTCTGATTTAGTTATAGATTACAAAGCTTTTTAAATTTAGTGTCAAATAGTATCTAGAATATTTATGCAATCTTTCATCATCTCATCTGGAGTAATTTTCAAATTTGACGGAAGTGACAGATAAGGAAGTTTGTTTTGTGTGATGAATCTTTGAGCTCTAGTTATCTGTTTAAGAAGGTGGTTGCATTACCTTTAGTACGAAAATGATATGACAGGTGCTATTATTGAGAACTAGATATCTTCATACTTCGACAATTGGACAGTTCACAACAGTTTTTCTGAAATCTCTTTGAACTTCCTGTCCATTTTCTGAAATGTTTATTACTAGATTGATGCAGTTAAGATCTGGAATCAAATACATTCTTTTAGCTGACTCAGTTTTCCTAAAACAACTGTGGCAATACTGCTTAAATTCCTCCACAACTAAGATTTTGAGAAGACAAATTCGTGTGTTAATTTGTTTCCAATTCTTTTAATCTCTTCAATGCAAGTCTGATGATCTTTTTAGAGTATTGCTTCACTTAAAAGAAGGCTTTCTTGAATTACTCCATTAAAAGACTTATTATGGAATTACACAAAGAGATTAAACTATGTTTTACCTTTTAGTTTTAATTCCATACGACGTAACTTTAGAGGTAATGACTGAATTCTTCGCAACCTACATGTTTTGTCTCATGAAACTGAACTATTAAGGTAACACAAAAGGGTTTTCCCTGTCAAAGGGGAGGAGAAAATCTTTCATGGTTTTTTATCTTTGTGTGTTTTAGCAAAGGGACAGGCAATGTTAAAGAGAGATAAAGTTGCAAAATCTAAGTGAAGTGTAAAAAGTCTTTTGATGTACTTGTCTTTGGTGAGTTTCCATGTGCAAATAATATAACATAGAAAGACTAATTTTAACAATTTAACTAAATAGTGCTGTGCGAAAGCATTTGCTACAATTTCTAAGAAACCCAAAAAAGTAATCCGAAATCTTGCACTCTTGCATATGTGTACTCGGTAGCATATGGATACACAAGTAGGGAGAGGTAAAGATTTTTCAAGTATTGGAAGGATATGGCACTTCTTTTTCTGTTTTGAATGCCATTAGAAATATGAATTTTCCAAAAAAATGGTTTACTGATCTTACTCTCTTTTAAGATTTTGCATTTGAATATCTGAGAGAGAAGTGGTCTATTTCCTCAATATATATTTTCCTCTTGACAATCTCTTGATAAATACGATGTGAATGTTGTGAGATTGTTGTTTTCTCCTTTTCTCGTTGTTTCCACTCTGCAGGAGTACCATCACTTATTTACAGTAAAATTTGTGTCTATTGGGCCTCAAAATGTTGATTTAAGTTTTGGTGCTTTTATATTATTTATGGGGTTTGAGAGAAGTTTGTGTAAATGGAAGTGGTTACATATTGGTTCTGGTTATCAATCTTTTTGTTGTTATTTACCAACCTCGTTCTACTATATTAAATTGAATACTGGTCCATTGCCGTATATTTTGTTCCCATATTATATGCGGTCTAAGGTTATTTAAGCTTCCAATAAGGATTCCCCCTTGTGACAGCTTTTTATTGGGGAAAACTGTGAGGACTTGTGCAATGTAGACAGTACCTCAGATATATTAAGACAAAGCATCACACACTTCATCCCTTGATTGTCCTTGTTGCTATTTTTGATAACATACAAAGTCAATTAATTTGAGATCTCTACTTCTAATGTTTTAAACTTCGTATTGATATTGTCATCTGCAATGGGTCCTTCTGGGATTTTGTTAGTTTTAAACGCTTTTAGTATCAGTATTGTTGTTTTCAATGTGATTGGTATGGTGGGTGTTCAATGCTTCAACTGTTGGTTTCATAATTCTGGATTATATTTCAGTATGTTAAAAACATGACCAGCCGATCCATCTGATGCCATTTACCTTAGTAAAGTGCTTCAGCTTCGTCTTGTTGGTATAGGATTTTATCTTGATCTCTTTTCAAATCTGTCCTCTTTGGGATGATAATTCTTTCCTGAGCTATTTATTGTTTTTCTGATACTTTAGGTGTAGATGTTTGTTTACTTTTGGGACTTGATACCTTTACTTACCAGAACAACTTAGTTGTGGGTTGATGGAGATTGCTGAATGTGAGAACTCGGGAGAACATGTTGCTCATAACCATGACCGCCAGAAACGATTATATGGATTAATTTCTTTGGTTTTAGTATACTGTGTTTTGTTGAATTCTTCTGTGGAATTGATACTGAATAGTTTGGCTTTACTAAGAGCATTTTTCTCTCAAGTTTATGCTGAATGGCCTGATTTTATGTTACACTACATTCATTTGCAGCAAACAATGCTAATAACTTGGAGCCTTATACTGTAATAAGCCTGTTAATTTCCCAATTCTGGAGATTCTGAGCTGCACTAACATGTCCTGCTTGTCAACTAAAGAACTCAATTTTGACTTGTCTTTAAGATATTGAATTTGAACATGGCTATAGATTCTGTAATTGCTTTGTTAGATAGAGAAGTTTGGATGGCCTGTCTTGATCCTAATAACGAGTTGTGTCCATTATTGCAGCTGAGGATGCTAATAACTAAATGATTTGCTTGTACAGGCTCTTTAATGTCGTATCCATTTTGGTTTCATGGGTTGTGCTTAGGTGATAGGGAAGTGGAAACTTAAAATTATCTTCTAAGTACTTTCCTTGGTCTGTATTATCTTCTAAAATTATCCATCTCTATTCAAGTTTCTTGGATGAAACCCTTTTATAAGTACCTGTGAGAACTTAAGAAGGTGGCTCTTCTGATGTGTATTGCCATGTTTCAAGTTGATTTACTTGCAATTAATACCCTTGATCAGGTCTTGGCGGAGGGAATTTTGAATATTACAATTATTTACAGATGTTATTTTTTGAATGCATTTATTCTATTGTGCTCTCAAGAAGTAACCAAAATAGTACTTCCAAGATGTCGAAGCTAGCTAGTTGCACTTTTTTGTACCATTTGTTTTCTTTTTTTTTTTGGGTTTTTGGACCATTTTCTTTAAGGGTAAGGTTATCTTGCGGCCTTTGGTGTTGTCAGTGACTGTTTTATTGAAAAAAAAAAATGATAACACTTAAGTTTTTGCATTTTTTTGCTTCCACCAAATACTTATGAGGTCAAGTTTCAGAACAACATTAAGCTTTGTGGATCTGATTGAGATTAATGGTTTTATATGAGCATGCTTTTTATTCACCAACACATTATTTCTACTATTTTTCTTCACCTATTTTTCTGCCACTATCGAGTTGTTTCAAATGCTTCTATTTGGCAACATGGTGGACGAACTTTGAGTGTTTGATGTTCCCAAGGGATTTCATTTAATTGACAATTAAGGCCATTGAGGTCATGTTAGTATCTTTAAACTGTTATGGTGTCTATTCTCTATTTGGGTTGAGATGGTAGAATGGATTTGGGTGGAATATATATGTCAATATATGGTTCTGTGCTTTTGATTCGGGTGCCTTCAGTTTCATGAGTTCCTAATATTATGATTTGCTAGTCTTATTATCAAACTGTTGTTGTTCTCAACTTTTGAATTTGAAATAATTGGATAAACTTAAAAGTCATTTGAAACAACCTTGTTATGCTAATTTTTAGACCATATAATTTAGAGCATATAAGTTAACCAATTGTTAATTGTTGCTTGAATTGTTGGGTTTGGTGCAGGAGCTAAGGCCCTTTTTCTACTTGGTCAATTGGTGGATATTAATGTTCCAGATTTTGTTGTTAATCTTCATGTTCCTCACTACAGAATGAAAAGGATATTTACACTTACCCTTATCAAGGACAATGCTTTTGAGGCCTTTATTTTTCTTAAGCACAAGTTACAATCAGGTGATCAACAAAAATGGACCATTGAAGTGTGATTCTCTCATTGCTATAGTGTTATTCTTAAATTGTGTACAAAGGCAATGGCTCCTTTAAGATCTTCATAGTTGAGGCTATCTCATAAATAGGAAACAGAATTGTGGAAGACACTGTAATTAACGATTTTGGGTGGCTGCATGAAATGCAAATTCCTTTGCTGATGCCAACCATGAGTACATCATGGTCAGGTGACGGCTAAATGGTTGGCCTAAGGGATGGGATGCAACTGACTTTGGAGATGGTTCTGAAATTTAATGTGCTAGTCATTCGAGGTATTGGTTGAGTTTTTGGGAAGGTTGAGTCCAAGTAATTGCTACTATGATTGGTGCTTATCAGTTTGTTAGTAGTGGATAGTACTCAGACCCTGTATTTAGGGGTCGAGTAAATTTCATGTAGTTATTTCAGGCAGGAAAAGTCAAAAGCATCTGTTCTGGTTACTCATCAGAAAAGATGCTGGTAAACTTTGTATTGTGTGACAACCTGGTTTTGTCATTAGCTTTTTGCGTATAATTCTTGTTTGTAAACTGTTTCCATAAACCTATCCATATTAGCTAGAGAGATTTGAGTTGCCAGCCTCCTGTCTCCTTTTTACAGAATTTCTGCCTTAAGAAAAATGCCACATAGATATTGTGGACTATAAATTTGTGCCTGTTGATATTTCTGTTAAATACATTATTTGATAACATAAGTTAGAAATGTGATTGTGATGTAATTTTTCCTCTAAATTTTTCTTTACCTGTTCTCCGAGTCTCCTTTTTCTTTTGGAAGCCTTGTAAATGCATTGCAGGCACATAGCTTTTTGATTATATTTAAGGACCTGTTATGTTCTGACTTAACTGCAAAAATCTGTTTCAACTTGCTTTTTGTTAAGACAACTTTTATTCTATTAACAAATTCCTATTTTAAACAGGAAATAAGTTACCATTTGCTATGTTTATCTGGTTATTCAGATGTACACTAGGTTTCTTCTAAAAGAATAGCAACAAATTTCCTGCCTACTGGTTTATGGCACTAAGACATTAAAAGGAAATAAAATAATATAAACCAAAAAATAAATCAAAAGAATGTGCAAATTGCCACATATTTAGTCCATCACCTTCTCGTTTATTTTAATCAATGGAGAAATATATGAGAAAGGAGGTGGGGGAATGGGGGAGTACATATGTTTTCAAAGAGGCTGGATATTATTTGAGCTCAAAATAAAGAGATGTTTGTCCATTGCGGTTGAGTTCAATGCCACCAATTATTATGGTTCTTTATGTTCAGTATTTATTTTGACTTGCATATTTCCTAAATCTTCCGAACCATTCTGTGCATGATGAATTCTGCTGTTTGTTTCTAGTTCTCTCATACTCTGGTCTTTGCTTCTGATAATGTGTCTGTCAGTGCTATGAGATGCCTGGTGAAACTTATTTAGGTATAAGTGTCGGATTTGGTGGCTATAAAGCATCATGTTTCTATGCTATAGCAAGCACTCCCTTGAAAATTGAGAAGCTGGTTTTGTAGTTATTTGCAGACTCTTAGCTGGATTGGAATGAAAAATGTGCCTCTGGATGAGAAAGAGTCTATAGAAATTTGTCGCATCCCTCTCTTTTTGATGTCTGTTATTTTACTGGTTAATGCAGTAGTTTACACGCTCTTAAGGATCGTTTCTTGATTATCAAGAACAGTGAAACTTTTCTATCTCCAAACGAGTCCATTTAAGGTTGATGAGAAGTCGATAATTTATGTTTGTTTATAAAAATCCTGTTAAATGGGATCTGTCATGATCAAATAACTATTCCTTTGAGTCTAATTGTTGTTGTGTTGAATTAGTAATTTTTCGTAGCATATTAGGAACTCTAATAATTGTTCTGGAAGAGGGTATGTTGTTGGCGTTATTTTAAGGTCAGAACGAGTGGTGATGAGTGTGTATCACTTTTGCGATTGTTCCTTTTGCATAATTTGTTCCGTGTAATAGTTTGAGAAGATTTTTGGTTTTAATTATTACCACTGTTATCTAATTAGTCTGGCTTGAGAGCATCTTGGACTGATTAATTGGGGAACCCGAATTTCGTAGTCCTTTTGTGCTTTGAACTAAATATTTTTGTGTTTAGGATTGGGGAAGCAGTGTTTGATTAGATAGGGTGAGGGGAATCAAGGTAGTCATATGTAGGTCTTCTTGGCACTGGGAGGCATCTTGTGGCCACAGAGAGAAATTTGCCACTTTAATTGCTTATAGTAAGGCCTTATGGAACCTGCTAAGACAGTTCTTTTGGAACTTTCCCATGTATGCTTAATTTTGAATCTTCTTGTTTTTCGTTTTTTTTTTTGGGCTTTTACTTGAGGGCATTTTGCCTATGGGGAAAATGTTTTTTTTTCTATAATATAATTATCTTACTTCTTACTAACGATGTTTGGTAGATTACTTGACAAAGAGATACTAATAAATCATATTTTGACAGGTGGAGCAAAAATTTAAGCCACACTCCCTGTTGTTTATGGTGTTTGTGGTTGACGTTGGACAATAAGGTTGAAAGAAACTTCTGCAAATGTCAAGGTAAATATTTGACATGGATGCTATACTCGTTACTGTGCTCTCAATTGTATATTACTGCTAAGAGTAGTTTTCCTGACATCTTTATGGACGAAAGTATAGTGGTTCTGAAGTAGTGACAGTTTTCAAGTTAAACCATATAAGAAATCCCTTCCTGCACATTTACTACATCTATAACATGCTGTACAGCTGTGTACCGATTACAGTTAAGACAATTTGAACAATTTGCTTTTTGTTTCCATTCTCCTTCAAACGGTAGTATGGTTATTTTCCTAGTTTTCCTTTTCTTAATCTTTTGATCTATGGTCATATTAAAGGGTGTTATCAACTGGGAAAAACTCATTGGGATTTTATAACAGAATAATAGAGATGGCTCAAGTGTATGCAGTTGGTATTGGACAATACTTCTACCTCTCAGATTCTGCTTTTTCTTTCCTTCGAGAGGCATCACATTTCACCTTCGTCCTTGTCTCTGTTGTGTTTGATATTTATAGGATTTTATGGAGCAAATGGTACATCATTTTCTTAGTTCCTGGATGATAGCAAGACGGTTGTGATATGTTGGATTACACATTTAAGCATTTGATAAGTAAATCTGCGCAAGAACATCGTCCACCTGTGCACTTTCCTAAACTTTTATCCTATGCAATATTGTGATTTCCTGGTTATGTATCTTCGTACGTGCAAGCCTTGGATGCTTTAGTTATCCTATCATCTGGTTAAGTTGTAAGATGCCAGTATGGGGGGTATTCTGACTCTGAAGAGATCTGGTTGTTTGACTGAAGGCTTGTCAATTGTAATGCTATGTAGTTACATTGGTTAGGGATTTCAAGCTATGACTTCGCTTTCATGTTTTGGAGAGGCTTGGGGCAGGTTGACTTGAATCAATCCATGTTAATTAAATGCAAGTGCTAGCCTTCTGTATGGTTAACTCCTAGAGTGATTTTCTTGGGGTGGGGTGAAGATGAAATGTTAGGTATGGTATTAGGAAAGGAGTAGCAGTTGTCTTGTGCGAATTCTAACCACTTCGCCACTTCTTGCCAACGGAGGGTTTTGAAGTTTTCAGGGTCAGGCATTTTCTTCTTGTGGACTTTCGGGACATATTTTCTGTTCAGCTTATATATCAGTGGAAACATTAGACACCTTTGGAGCGAAGAAACCTGAATCCACTTTTAAGGCATTCCCAAGGCTCGAACCTTAAAGATCGGGCCATTAGTTAGCATCACTACTTTATCCAAACCAGGAAGCTTTGTTCTTCAATGGACGTGGCGCAGTTCTTAGAAGATATGGGGCAATAACGCAGCTCATGTTGTAGCCACATTAGGATTCCCACACCTAAGGGGCATTATTTGGGATTGGGAAGATATTCTGACGTCTGACAAGTTTTAACTTTTTCAGTGAGATAAAGTCATCTTCTTATATACATATAGATTCCCAATCAAAGTAGCAAGTCCAATCGTTGAAGTTGTAGAGCTATTTCGTGATCGGGTGTCAAATGTAAACATTACAAGCTGACTTGAAGCCTTTTGTTGCGCAAGTTGCGGAACAAGATAATGTTTCATTTGGTGCTAAAATGTATTATTATGGTTGTAAGAGACTATAATTCATTTTTTTAAATTTTAATTCTCATAATATACAGTGTAAGAGACCCAAGTATTCAAAAGCAGTTTCATTCATGATCAAAAGGCAACTTTCCAAGTACTTGTTTTAACTTTTTCTAGTTTATTATTTATGCTAAAACTAACAAACTAAATAAGTGCAAATACAATGTGATTTGCAATCCCATTCCGTGTTCACATTCAGGAGTCCAGACAGTATCTACGAAGACTTGAAGAGGCTATACTGCTACTTTGCAATGGTACAACAATCTGTAAATCGTTTAGGCTGTACGAAAAATACTGGTAAGATGATACATTGCCAATTTCTCCTGATGCAAACAACAAAATTATCATTTATGAAAAAAATCATAAATAATTAAATATAAAAATGAAAACTTCTAAGATCACATATAAACATTTTCGGGCTGATCCTTTCGTATTCTGTTGTATCTCTTTCTATTTACCTTTAAAGCAATAAACCGGCTGACCAGATTGCAGACAACAGGTAATTTAAGTGCCGACTTATCAATCAAGTGCAGCTTTGTTTCTTCGACCAGTTATTGGGTTTGACAAGCCATCAAAAATTTGCTTTGTAATTGCTGAAGCTGTTAAGGCCTGTAGATCTGGCTTCATACTCCATTTGGAAGCCTGCCAAATGGATGAATTGCTTCCATCCTGTTCAGGGAAGCTTGATGCGCTATATGACTTTTTTATCACTGAAACCCCGTCATCTATAGGAGAATCCATCAGATTTATTGGTATTGGAGTCGGCCCACCTGCTTCAGGTTCAGCTGATGAACTACTTCGGCTGGTCCCTTTGGATCTTAGGGCTAAACACTTTCCTGTGATTGCTGAAAAAGCACCTCCACTGTTGTTATCATCCCTGATCAACAGTTCAGGAGAGTCAGCTTCTGATTTCAGTCGCCTGCTCATAGATTTCTCATTCTTTTCCTCGCAGTTAGTTTCATCAACCTGTACCCGGTTATTATCATCAGAAAGGCCATCAGCTAAGCTCTTAGATTTGCGGTTGAGGCTTAGTGGTGGATTAGAGGATGACGAGGGTTTTTGATACTGATCATCTTCAAGGAAGTTGGAACTTCTTTTGCTGTAGATTGCCATCTCAAAACCTTCTTGTTTACTCTTTTCATGTTTTGGTTTCAGTCCATAGTAACCTTGCAAAGAGCTCATGGCTGCAGAAACCTTCTGCTCAGAAGAATTTGGCTTTAAGGTTTTGAATGAATCAAAGATACCAGTCTTCACAGGACGAGGTGGGTTCTTCTTAGATTTGTTCAGTCTGCAAAAATAGTCTCAATATTTTTAATTTATGGTTGATCACAAATATAAAGAGAGTTTGGACACAGCCAAGAGACAGACTGCAGGTATAGAAGGGCTAAGAAAAATGCATTCACGAACTTCAAGAAAAACCCTATCGAATTTCCAACTTAAAAAGAAATATTGAGATCAGATTCAGCAATTTAATTTGTCACTAAAGGTCTATGACATACATCCCTTCCCCAACTCTTGTAAAGACGTGGATGCAGAATCAAAAGCCTTCAATGCATTAATGCCATGAGAAATCCCTCAAAAACAAAATACAACCTCACTAAGAATATGAAATAAAACAAGCAACAAATGTCAGTATATTGGTTACCAAAAACATCTAAGCATGAGTAAGCTCTTCTAGTATGCAAATGAGTTTCAGTTCCAAGTAAAATAAGACTTTCCAAATGAACCATGCAGCTGTGACGTAAACAATACAGCAGCGCACAGCAAGGATCAAACCATGAAATCAGGGTGCACTAAAGGTGCAGTCCAGTAGATACAAATAACTACTGGAACCATATTATATGTTGCAGGTAACGAAAATAGCACAGACATCTCGTTTTAACAATACCACTCCAGACTAGAATGGAGTTGTTCCTGTTCCTTCATTATCAGTTCCATTCTGATACTTTTGTGACCTGCATCTCCATAAGTGTATGTACACAACCAATTCAATGCCACCCGGCACTATTGACACTTTTGGGTGTTGCAATGCATGTTCTAACAAGCATCTAAATCGAGGGCACTGTCATTACCACTTCCACCAAATAACACGATTACCCCATTTCCAACTAAGAATATCTGTCCTGTAAAAAATAGGAAGCCCATGTACCCATAGCACAGACACAAATTAAGGTAGTAGCTTTCATCAGTATCCTAAATCTAGTTTGAGTTGGCATTTCCAGGATAAAGTATGGTACTCATCTTACAAAGCCACTTATTGTGATCTTCCTTTAACCATACTGATTGACTTATCCACTCATGCTAATGAGATTGTTAATAGTTAAACTCAATTCTTGCAACTGAATTTAGAATAGAACTTCAAAGACAGTACAAAAACAGGTCAAGATTTAAGATTGCTATGTGACAGGTGAGCATTAGTTTAAGTCTCGTATGTCTTAAACAGCACAAATATGAAGATACATCACATATTTTGCAGTTGAACATATATGTGTTGCAGCAAAGTATGCTTAGCATGTTTATACAAGTCTTCAAACAAATTTTAGACTCTTATTATTACCCAAAACTTGCAGCTAAATTAACTCTATATCCAAACAGCAACATGGGGTTGCAGACAGGAGAAGCCAGCTAGTTCTAAGACATTATATTAACAATCCGCAAAAGCAGGGAATTATGTTAAAAGAGGTGGCAAGTTTGATGCCCAGAACATTACTGTACTAGACCGCTTCAAGTCCTAGTAAAATCTCGCATAAACTTTAAGCACTTATGATGGAAAGGATGATCAAAGCTCACAAATGAACGAACAGCTCTTGTTTAGGTTTTAAATAAAATTTAAAGGAACAGTCATCGAACTGGATTATTTCAACAGAAACAACGCAATGATGAAGCATTACAAGAGAAAAGAAAAAAGAATAAACAAATAAAAAGCAATACACAAGGAGAACATAACTATGGGAGGATGTCCATACCTTGCAGAATCAGAACCGTTGCACAAGCAAGGCGAGGGAGGATGGCGACCAGGAAGTGGAATTTTAAGTGTCTTGAGAGCAAACATTTGCCGATCCGTAACCAGACCATTCATTTTTTTAATATCAGAAACCTAAAAAAATGCAGGGTAACCAGAAAAGTAAATCAGATGGTATTGTCATATGGGTTGGACATTAAAATTTAGGGACATATAAGCTTAGAGAATATGCAAAAGAAAAAGACATAATGAACAAAGAAATTCAATACCCCATAAATTAAATGATAATTAAGACTTACAACAAAGAAGAGACTCAAATTGTAACGGAAGACAGTCTTCACTGTTAAGTATGTGAATCATAATGATGCAAAGTAAAGCAAAGACTACGTTCAGACAGGTCTTAACATGCCAGAAAAGAAGAAACTTGTTTCTCTTAACCAATTCACCCCAAAAAACGCAAAGGTTCATGGAACTAATATGAATGAAGAAGACATCTTAAGTTTAACAAACTTCTACGATTAAATTAAGTCATTAATCTCTCTGAAACTAATCAATTACGTAGACTCCACACGAGAATAGAGATAAAAAATGTACTTAGGCTATACATCAAATCAAAATATAATTTTTAATTTTTAATTTTTAAAAAGGAGATTGCGTTCTGGGGATTGCTTCAGAAATCAAAAGTAACAAATAAGAAAAAAAAAGAAACATAAAAGACTCTCAAGCAAAGGGATTCGTTATACCTCAACCCCGTACTTAATGGCGACGCCGGCGAGCGTGTCGAATTTGGAAACGGGATGCTGGATAAAGCCACCATTACTCCCAGAAGAATAAGAAGACGACGTCGTAGCAGGAGCAACCTTATTCTTGTGATTGTGGTTGTTAACGGTTTTGTCGTTAGTAATCAAATGGTTGTTATCGTTGTTGGAATGGAAGGAAGTACGAGGATCCAAGAATTGCTCCTTCTTATAACCGTCGTCGTCGTCGTCCTCATCTTCGTCCCTCTCCTTATACTTGCTCAAAATTGGAGTGCAGCAATCGAAATCGTCGTGGAGGGACTTCGCAGTGAACATTTGGGGCCTGATCTGCGCAATTAAAATCAAAGCTTTTCTTTTTCTAATTTGACTTGGAGAGAGTTGGGTGGATTGTTAAGTAAAGTAGATTGAGGACTTGGCAAGGGATAAAAACGGAAATTTTGATTCAAGTAGTTTACATTAGGCATTCATAAATAAAGCGAGGAGGAGGAGGAGGAGGAGGAGGAGGAGGAAAGCGTAGACGATGGTGGTAGAAGGCGGAGACGGTGGCGGGGAGGATGCGAGACTGGGGGTTGGGTGGACACTGGACAGGTAAGCTATATTTATACATAATCACTCACACCGTTCATCATGCAGTAGTATTAGTAAAGACCATTAACTTGTCCTTTATGTTTTGAAAAGGGAGTATCATATGATCAAGCCTTCCACCAACCTATGATGTTAAATTACTTCAAATCATAAAATAGTAGTTTAAGATTTGAATTGATCATGATCCAAGAGGGATTAGCACATGTTGACCTCCTCTTGTTATGACCGATTATTTATATGTAAAATTAATTTTTTATAATTTTTTTTTAAGATTCGAGAAAACCTTGTAGAAGGCCAGGCACATCTTTCTAAGGGTTTAATTGGCGCACCTCATCATTGAGGGCCAACTAATTCTCCACTTACAGGTAAAACTTCGGCTGCTTCAGACTCTTACAAGAGGGATTAGCATGAAATCGAATCTAGAACTTAACTGAAGCCAAGCCTCGCTCTCAACTATCGAACCACATCCTTTGAAGGCAAAATTTTTTTATATTTTTTATAAATTAATAAACTTAAAATCATTTAAAAAATAAGTAATTGAAAAAAATAATTTTAATTAATCTTTCAAAAAGGGGACTAGAAATTAGTTATTAATCCATCACTTTATACTATATGCTTCTTTATTCTTAGGGTAAAGTTGCGTAATATTAGTCCTTCCCAAATATCACGCTTCAGTAAAATTTCTACTGAGTATTATTGTTGTTGTTGCCTCATTATTTTTATATATAATTTGGACTTAATTAAGTATTAAAATATTATGTTTAAAAATAAAAAAAGTAATCATTCAACTAAAATAATATCATATTAATTTTAATTTATCAAAAATTGCATTGTTTAAACCCAATTAAGCATCGCTAAAAAAAAAATCTATAAGTCTAATTTGACATGACCTCAATATCCAACACATTGATTTTACAGGTTAAAGTTGAAACTTTCATTGATTAGAAGAAGCACAAAATAACAACTTGATGCATCAAAATGTTATTTAACTCCTTTTAGAATGTATTAGTGGTACTCATCATGTATACGACTTTGAATAAGTAAAAACAATACGTGGACAACACATAAAGCATACATTGGCCGTATCTTATGTGTAAGCACATGTCCTTTGTTCCTTGCAATGAAGGACAAGCAGGCACCAAATGACAATTAAATCCAATGCCACTGTTATAAAACGGTCCTTCCAAATGTATGGTTGTGATCACCAGTGTCTTTTAGTTCTTGTTTTTCATTCTCCATTATGAAGTTTTTAGGTCATCGTACACTTTTTAAGGAAAGTGATATAAACTTTTCTTTTTTCATCGTCTTGTGTATCGAGAGAGCAACAGATGTATAGATTGATTAGCTGCCTATGCCAATCACTTTGCTGTCGGTGTTACTTTTCTTCCTACAACACCCGCTGGGTGCCACCATATCCCCTTAGAGTATTTTTTGAGAATTTGTTTCCCTAGATTTATTGTGTAATTGCTTTGTTCGTCTTTCGTTAAAAAAAAAAGTATGAGCTTTTCATTAAAATTCAATCCAGCAGGTCAAATCCCTGAATGAGTTCATTTACCTCCGTAATAAAGTGTAGGTGGATCTTTCTGTTTAAGGTTAAGCAACACCTGAAATTTCAAGGTTTTGGTCTTCTGCTCTTGTTATTCAGCTACTTCACGTTATACTTTCCAGTTGGTAAATCAAAAGTACAAATTCAATGCTTCCAATAAATTGGTACAAACAGTTTTCCAAGATCTCAGTAAACAAAGAGTTTGATCAATTAACAGAATCAAAACTTGGAAGTCATTTGTCCAGTTAAAACTACTCCCTGTCTCTATGATTGCACCAAATTCAGAATTATCTGCATATGAGCAGATTGAGACCCTTTGTTCTAACCAGTTGAGATGCAGATATTGTAAATTTTATTTTGCTGAAACAGTCATAAGCTTTTAGGAATCTAAAATTGGTTGCGCACAAACAAGTCAACTCAATCATTATGAACATACTGGATATCAAGTAATGAGTTCTCTGTAAATATAATTCCGTTCAAGAAACATAAGAACCATCCTACCATTTACTGCACAAAAGCAATGCTTCTATCCAAGAAAACGAAGCAAAACACCGTCATTTCCGAGAACAAATCCCTTCCTGTCATTGATAAACCTGAGAAAAGAACATTACGAGTATCAATGGCTTGTGAGTGCAACCTAGTAAGAAGTTTGACAGGTGCAATGACTGTTCAGATAATGATTTTAGCAGTTTCCAAAACACCAGAAGTGTGGATCAAACCATAAACAGGTACACAGACACCATATTAATTCAACTCTCTCTCCTTACAGATGTCTTTTGTACAAATTTCATGTACTTGACTTCTGAATCCAGTTCAGCTGAAGCAGAAGTTGATAATAAATCTTCCGAGCACTCAAAATCAAGATTCCAAATTGTTTTCCTTTCGTCAGTTTCTTAAAAACAAGTAAATTTTGAATCAACTATTTAAATGGCACAATTAATAGGGGAATGACATCAACATGGATGCCAGTGGAAACTGTTTCTTTCTTGCTAATAGTCTCTCCCTATGTCACGGAGGAAACCGTTAATGAACTGAAAAATCAGACAAAATATTCAGCACTTAATTTGATTGGACTCACTTCACAGAATAAAGATTTGCAGCAATATTATCAGCTGCTTTGTCACGGATCCATGTCTTCCCGCCATTAGTGGTTCTCAACAGAATACCACTGCCTCCTGCTGCCCAGGCCTCATCCTGTTCAAGAGCAATCTTCTTAAGAGTTGAGAAACTCAATGAGGGAACTACAGCAACAATTTTTTTTTTAAAATGCTCTACAAATATTTTGCAGTATATAGATTATAACCTAGAATATTTACACCAATTATTGAGAGGCCATACTGCCACAATTAAATATGATAAGCTGTTAGTGTGTTACCTCTGAACGATACCCAACATCTAGAATACCAAAACCCCGACTTTGTACTGCAACTTCCTCAAAGTCTTCTGTTATCTACATCATCAAAAATCTTTATCACTCAACAATCAGCAGAGGGATGAAATCTCAAAGAGGAAACAATGCAACTGCCATGCATATGTGTTCATAAATACAAAGACTGGAAGTTCTTGTGGATATCAAACACCAAAACTACTTGAAAGCAAACACTTGATCTTAAATTAGGCATACCATCTAAGGTACTGATATGTTCTCTATATTACTGTATAAAAATCATATAGTAATACCAGGATCTTAGTCGAGGTAAAATACAAGGATAATGGTATGAGAATGCTCTCTTAATTTTGATAATTGAGAATGCTTTTTTATTTTTGATAAAAAATGAGAATGCCTGATTACATCTAGGAATATACATGGAAAGGGAAAGATTCCTTTTCCATTCAGATCTTAACATGCATGTAGAAGATAATGCCTTATCAAACATAAGAAATTATTTAGTTAGGCCTCCTTGGCCACCAACGAAGTGCCAGATTTTTACTTGGGAGCATGTGTTTGATGGAAAGGATAGAGAACATATATTACCATTCTACCATTCCTATTTCCACCTCTAATCTTCTTTTTCATCATCTACCTGCTGAGAGATGATTCTTAAATTTTTCGCCTTGTTTCATAACTAAGGTTTTCAAACGAAACAGTATGTTTCTTTTTTATGTGATGGCTTACTATTCATTAAATTTATCTCAGTCTCAATACATGCTTCATGTCGATTTGCTTCAGTTGAATAAGCCTTGCCAAATGCTTCATTTTTTATGTACCATTTTATTGAAATCTGGCAGGAGAACATGCTAATAACTTTTCAGCACTTTTCTGGATCTAATCTACAAGAGTTTGATGAAAGGGCAACACTAGAAAGTTGACCAAGGTTCTTGGGCTTGATACCATGTAAACAATTTTAAATCACATCTTTACATCTTTGAATATGTTCATCATCATTCTTTGATGCATTATTAATGCTAAAAGAAAGTGATTCCAAAATGTACTTACTCCTGTTCCTTTACTGAGATAAAGCCCCCCACCACGAACTAGAAGCCAGAGGCCACCATCAGCCCTCCACCCCATGTTCTGAATTCTTCTTGAAATAGCTCTATTATGTGGCTGCCAAAATGGCTGCAAGTAGTGGATAGTAATGAAATCCTTGGTCCAAAAGCAGAATATGATAAACGAGATGCACATTCTCTGACAAAAAAAGAATCGTACAGAGGAAGAAAAAGAATCTCACCTGGCCAGGCTCCCATGTGAGATAGAAGTTCCCACGACTTGAGACTGCAACATATCTGCCATCTGGAGAACGATTTACAGTATTAAAAGTCCCTGTGTAATAGCTTGCACCACTGATACCACTAGAAACTGTTCTGCAAAAGCATCAAAGGCCCATCAATGTCTCCCCACTCCAAAATTACATTTCTTTAGTTTAAGAAAGCCCACACAAACTTGGCTGATCAGTGATTATAATAGTTAAATGAACAATGATAAAAAGAGAGGAACCCATACAAAATAAACATAACTTTCACGTCAGAAAGTAGGGGCAACAGAAAGTAGTAAATGATAATTTCAGATGGATGTGGGGACAAAAAGGAATTAAATGAAAATTACTAATCACATATATCCTTCACTTGGATCACAACATTTCCAACATAAATTGGGTTAAACGCAGCCAAGCTTCAACAAAGAAGCAAAATGAGAATTTACATGGCAGAATGAAATCATTGTTTTCATGAATTTGAGAAAGAAGCCAAGTTGGTTGAAGCAGGAAAGCAACTCAAATGTTGCCATTCACGTTAACAAATTGTTAACAATTTCGAAAGGGACAGCAAGTCCAAGAGGGATTTTCAATGTAATCATTTAACATTAGTTCTAAATCTTTTTGATCAACTGAAGCTATTTCCTAAAGATAATTCACCAAGTTTTGCACATAGGAATTCGATTACTCTACTACCGGGGACAAAACCTACCTATTCAGAGTAGCTGAGACAGTCTCCTGCACTGCCGCCTTCCAGTTATAGCCCCCATTAGAGGTAATATATATGGCTCCTTGGTCAGTTACCATTTCTGCACTTTTCTCCCCAGTAGCCTTTATGTACACCTGCAGATTTACAGAAGAATCAATTGCTAACCATTTTCTGCATCTGGAAGAAACAAATAATTCCTATGAATAGCAAAAGCTCTCTTCCTGGGAAAGAGAAAATCTGAGAGCCACCATGTTTCCTTGTTCTACAGAGAAGGAAAAAAGATGATTGTGTTTTAATATGTATAAAAGCTTTCATGTCACTGATATCCATTCGAACAATAGATATAACTGAAGCCAAAGTCCTTAGAAGTTGAAGTAGTATCTATCTAGTGTTTAGGATGACTTTACTATATCACCAGGAAGTTGAGCACTTAATGGTATCCTCTGCCAGGTTTCCCCAGCATCCGAGGTGTACAGCAAAATTGCAGGTTTTCCAACTATCCATCCCTCCTTCCCTTTGAAGCTAATTGAATTAAATCTGTAGTTGAAATCTTCTTCTTCCGCAGATGGTATTGACCGAGGAACCCAAGTGTCTCCACCATCCTTGGTCTCCAAAATGGTCTGCCTGGTACCCAGCAGGAAACCTACAAAGTTCTAGATTAGAAACTAGGTCCCAGGCCTTCACCAATTAATGATCACCGCCACAAAAATGTCCATTAGAAACAAAATAGATAAATGCAGTCTGTTACACAAAACTGCTCCTTATGCTAGTTGATAAATTGTATTAGGTAGGCACAGGCAGTTTTACACTTAAGCACGAATCCACCAGGAGAAAGATTTTCCAAAAGAATGACCTCACATGAAAAGATGGCAAGGCAGTCTTGGAAATAATTACCAAGCCTCAAATTCAAGCAGTCATAGGATGAAGACTTATGATATGACTACAAGTGAGAGATAAACCAATGATTAATGCTATAATTTTTTCCATAAGGTATGATACAACCAACTTTAGAAGGGAAGGTTGCAGTAGGCATAGGTTTATAACTAAAGACACTTGACATTGGGATAAGAAGCTACCCAGTTCTTAAATCTGAAAAAGTCAGGGGTAACTCAGTCACCTCCAGTTGTAAAGGTCTGAAAATTGTCAGCACTATTCTCAATGAACAACAACTCAAGATTACACATCTAAGAGCTGCATCTTTCTCTGATAACTGATCTTGATGTACCTAGAGGGACGAGAATTTCACCACACGACCACCGTATGGCCTTTACGAATCAGATAATAATGTCAATCAAATTCTAGCTAATCTCATTAGCACCCAATAAACTACGATACTAAACAGATTCTTTCACAACAGCAATAAAGTCTAAGAAAATTGATATAACTAGAACACCAAAGACTATAGTGAAGAAGACCGTAAATACCATGCTGCAAATTATCAGGGACAAAGGCGATGTCGAGGAGGACGACGCCAGGGTCAATGGGTAGATAAACTCTTTCCCACTCGGAGAGGGTATCTTCAGCCATGGCAGGACGGACATGGATTAAAGGAGAGATAAGCGGTAGTGTAAGAGTGGTGGCACATTGATATACAAAATCTCTTCGGTTAGTAAGCTGTCTTGCACTGAGTTGGTGGCCAAGGGAAGCTCTGGGTAAGAAACGTGGTTGTTGGGTGTGAGAGTGAGGTCTCTGAAGAACCCAAGAAGTGTTGGTGGTGAATGGAGAGGCTAAAGAAGCCATCTTTTTGGGTGCTCTGTTTCAGACGCAGAAGTAGTGTAATGAATGTTTCTCTTATCCAAGCGGGGGTTATCATCACCCGCTACGCGGTCAGTTTCAAGCGTCTCATTGTCCATGTGGATATTCTTCTTTTCTTGCTTTCTCAATTATTTTTATGCTAAAATAATTTAAATTATTAGGGCTAAAATAAAGGTTGTTCCTTTACGCTGCGTTTGGTTAGCGTTTCTGGTTGCTAAAGGCGGAACGGGACAGGACAGAACAGGACGGGACGGAACAGAAACTGGAGACAGAAAGCTGTTTGGTTGATGGTGGACAGAATAGAGAATCTTGTCTCCGTCTCTAGGATAGATGTGTTTGGTTGTAGGGGACAGAGACAGAAAATAGTGCAAATGACGAATTTGCCCCTAGTCATTAATATGTGTAGGAAGATGTAATTCAATGGTATTTTTATTATGAATGGTTTGTAATTCAATAGTTTGTATTATTATTAGCATTATGTCTAATTAATAGTATTATTATTATATAATTTGTATTTATTATTATTGAAATATATTATTATTAATATATTTATATAATTTGAAATAATAATTATTCAAAATTATTATTATTATTATGTCTAAATATTATTATTATTATTATTATTATTATTATTATTATTATTATTATTATTATATGTGTTTATTATTATTCAATATTTATTATTA